>APFE030977698.1:39755-59685 GCA_000404065.3 Pinus taeda | reverse complement strand
TTGGGTTTTTTTTTGTGCAGGTTCAAATCTGAAACTTGTCAAATAAAATTTGGGGTTTTAAGGCAGATCTAGCCCCAAACTTTTGTTCAAGGATCAAGCAACTAAATCATTTGTTTAAAGGTTCAAATCTGAGGTTTTCATAGTAATTTCTAGGAACAATTCGAAGAAGAAATATATCAATTTGAAACATAAATTTCTAGGCAAATTTATTTATTTATTTATTTATTTATTTATTTATTTATTTTTAAATAAAATTTTAATTTTATCTGGAATCCTTAGCTCTCTCTACGTTTTCTTCCTTGCAGCTCCATTTTGCTATGTTTTTTTGCATTTCGAAACCCTTATTTCCATGTGTTTCTCCTTTCTCCTCCACGTCCTTCAGCACTGTGTGAGCTCCTCTCCCTCTGCTCGCGTTGCCATTTTTCTCTACGTTTTTCTGTTATTCCCGCGACCCTTTTCATCAACTCCTGCTACGTCCCATCTCCTCTCCTTAACCTGCTCGCATTTCCTCCTGCTCCTCTCCCTTCACAACCTTAAGCTTCTGCCCTTTCTTGCGGCCTCTTCTTCCTTCCTTCCCCTTCTCGCGCGGCTCTCTCTTCCCCGTGTCCTCCTTGTTGTCTTTTCCCCGTGATTCCTCCTCTCTGTCTATGCCACCATCGCTCCTCTACCCTACATACCTCGCTCTCCCTCTGTGTTTCTCCTCCCTTCACCCTCAGTTCCCTTAGCTCGTGTCTCTTTCCCTCGTCGCTAACTCCTTCACCTCCGTATGCTCCTCTCCTCGCTGCGATGGGTTACCTCCTCCTCCCGTGTCTCTGCCTGTCGCCATCTCTCATTTCCCTCTCCCTCAACCCTAGAGTCTCCTTCCCTCACTTATTCGACTAAATATTCGATTCGATTATGTTTTAAGGGGCCTTTGGCCCATAAAGAAAATTAAATTTAAATTTTTTTACATTACAATCTTTTGATGTGTTAGCCCTTTCACAAATAATTATTTTTTTTAACTTTACCACATTAAAAAGCTTTTACATTGGCCCTTTTTAAAAACTTTAATTTTCATTCACTAACATTATGACATTTAACTTTAAAGGATTTTTAAGTGTGACACAAATCTTAATTTAAGTTATTTTTGAGTTTTTGTGATAAAAGTTTTGGGGCCTTAAGTCTTTGAAATATTTTTGTGGGGTAAAAATTTTAAATTTTTCCATAGTCGAGACAATATAATTTCTTAAGTTTTTCTAAGTTTGACTATAGGAAAGGAAATTTTTTCTGGATTTGAGTTATTTAGAAAATCATTTAGCTCTGGAATTATTTGAAGTGTTTATTCGATTAGCATCTAAATTTGATGGTTTTTCCTTGTAATTAATTAGTGAAATTTAAGTTCAACTAAGTTCTATGATCATCGATATTGGGTTTTAATGCTTGACTGCTCATACATTTTCACTATCTGAGAAGAATATTAATTCTAAGTTTAGAGCCATTTACTTGAATTATTGGATATTTCTTGAATAATTAGTTTTGAGAATTTTCAAGTAATTGTCATCAATGTCTTTATTGAATACTCTATCATGTACTTGTGGAAAATTGTATATCTTATGTTTCCTAAATTGAATATTTTGACCTTCTACATAATTGGGATTTTCATTGAAATTTTCATTTAAGTACTTAGCATTTAGCTCAGAGTAAAGCGTAACCTAAGTGCTTAAGTCTTTAACATCTCGTTTCATCTTGCATTTCATATAAGTTAGTCGATCATCCATCTATAACAGCATTTGTCATATTGTTACTTGGTGAATCATTTATCTTGCAAGTATTTTCTTTTTTAGCATTTTATTTAAAGGCACTGGTCTCATAACTTTAAATTTGGTTTGTCTAAATTTAATTGAATATCTTAAACATTGTTCAATTAATCTTGCTTGCATCTAATTTAAGTCAAGTTAATAAGATAGCTTTCAGTGCATCTCCTGGAACTTGTTGGTTCCCAACAAGTTGTCCTTCATCATCCATTTTTCACCTCTTAGGGACTAACCCCCTTAGCTTGCCTAAGAGAAATCTAGAATGGAGTGGACAAAGTTTACAGTGACAGCCTTTGTCTTAAGCATTGTGGCACTTAGTGTACACTTTGGGCGACAACAAGGAGCATTATTTTACAGAGTGAGTGCCCCGAATATGAGACATCATCAGAGGCATTCTTCACCACCATACAGGATATTATTGTCAGCAGGTGAGACAAGAATTGGACATCTTTATATCGTTTGGCTCACTCATTGAACCCAAAATACTACAGCCATGAGTGGCTGAATGGTGGACCTTCCCGTAGATTCCCTCCTCACATGGATGGGGAAATTTCATAGAGGAGGAAAGCTGCATTGAGGCGGATTTTTCAGGATAGAGCATCCCTTGATGAGGTGGAGGATGCCTTTGCAGAGTTTTCCACTGGCACTGGTAGATTTGTAGGATATGATGTGATTAGAGTCAGGGGGGCTAAGAAGCCCTATTCTTGGTGGGCAACTCATGGGGCAACAAGCCCTCCTCTACAGCAGTAAGCCATGAGGCTCCTTTCCCAAGTGACTCCATCGTCTTGTTGCGAGAGGTATTGGAAGACATATGGGAATTTGTAGTGTCAAGAAGAGCAGGCTTGAGCAGTCCAGCGCAGAGACAATGGCGTATGTACACACCAACCTTCGTCTTATTTACAGGCAGAGGGATGAGTTGTTGAAGGGAAAGACAAAGATGTGGAATGTCTTTCCTGATGATATGGGTTCAGAAAGCAGTGTTGAGTTGGCATTGGCCAACATGGATCTTAATGACCAACTATTAGAGTCTATCACTTTTGATGATGGTGATACTGGAGAGGGGTCATCCTCCACACCAATAGATGCCGAGATGACATTGGATATAGAGGAGGAGGATGTAGCAGAGGAGAGCAGTGGTGACCATGATAGTGATGCTGATTTTGATTATGAGGATTGATGACTCATGAGCTACCTACTGCCTTTAGGCTTGTAGTAGTTGTTTTGTATTTGTTATTTCTATTTACAATTGGCATAGCTACTACCTATGTAACACTGTACACATTTTGATTTTGATGACTAAATGAGAAAGCTACAATATCTTGTCTTTCTCCTATTGCATCATGGATGAATATGTATTATAATTTATCACTCATCATTTATGTCACAACTGTATTTGTATGCATAATGTTACTTTGTAAAACTTACATCTAGATGAAGATCTATGTTTGAATCAATGAATTTGTATCATGAATGAGAATTTGTGTAAGAAATATATAATTCTTAATATATATATATAGATATAGATATATATATATAACATGTCCTATCGTGTCATGTTCCAGGGGGTCAACGTGTCAGTGTTCGACACTCGAATACCTATGTCCTTCGTGTCCCGTGTCCCATGTCCCCATGTCAGGTGACTTAGTTGGGCATTGAATAGCTAGCCTAGATCTACTTGCTAGCTTGTTGGAATATATCTACATAAGTTTGAAATCAGATCTGATATTTTCTGAATATTGCATCTTAAAGGACTTAAAAATCTAATTTTTCAGTTTGGCAAGCTTACAGATGTTTTGGTCATATTTTAGTAGTTGTTATAGCACTAATATCTCACTGTTTACATATTTTCTAATTGTTGTAACGAGTCATTTCAGATCTGATATATACTGAACATGGCATCTTAAGAGGATAAAAAAAAAACTCAGTCACTCTTGTTTCTCTGTTGTCATAAGTATTTTCAGATTTTACATAGCAGCAAATAATTCATCATAAGCGGTCTTCATTGTTTCATGCTCTAAGTAGTTCACTGTTGAGAAGAATTTTTGCTCAGGCATTGGAATCTAACACTTGTTTCTCTTGTCTTGGCTATAAGAATTGTCATACTCTTGTACTTAAATCACTCACGTATCTAAGCTCTAATTCTCTAATCTTATTGATGGTTTAAGTTACTTTGGCATTTGAAATCTAAATTGAAGCATCTCTCTTTTATATGTGTTTTGGCATCCAATTGGCATAAATCACTGGTAATCTTGTTATAGAATCATCATTGGAATATCTTGAGTAATTGTGATTGGCATATTGTGTTGATAACCATTAGCTAATTGATAAGTGGATAAGTGCTCTAAATTCCTTTAATTGTTAACATTGGTTAAGCATCTTGTGGATTGATCTATTGTTTAACATTGGCACTTGTATCATTAAGCACTTGTTTTGTTTTAAGATTGTCTTCTAATTATTGTTAAGTACCGTTGTCATTAAAGGTTGATCATAACTTCAATACTTAAAGAATTAAACAATCTTAACTCAAAATTCATTCATGAGACTTGCATCTCATTCTAGGACTAGTCTTGCACTTAATAATTTATCTCCAAGTGTAAGCATGGTTTATAGAAACATAGGGCCACCCTTCTCATCTAGCTTGAGGGGCCTAGCAACTCTTCGATAGTTAACACAGTAACCTTGCAGTGGTCAGAGACACAATCTCTGCAGCACCAAAGGCATCGAATGATTGCAGCCTAACAAAATGTACCGTTAACCAAGCCTTTGCTTGCTTCCTATTGGCCTCCTGCCCACAACCTACCTTCAAGCCTAGCTTCAAAATAGTTAAGGGAAGGTTTTATCTAGATTAGGCATATAATTAAAAGTAACCAAGATCCCCGCAATACACCTAGATTCTAGGATTTGCATAAGCATACAGGTTAGTCAATCATTTAAGCAGCAGTTCTTTGTCTGGTTACTTGGCATTAATTTACAATAAGCAAGAATTGTGACTCCATAAGGCATTGGTCTCATACTTAAATTGTAATGTCCCAAACGAAACAAATCAAAAAAAAAAATTAAAACAAACCCTTCTCCTAAAATTATCATGCATTTACCAGAAGATTGCCTTGTAAAACCCAAACCATAAATCCATAAATTGCACAAAAATCTCATTAAATATCACAACATGAGGAACAATGAGAAATGCAACAACAAAATCCAGATTTATTATAGAAATATATGCTAATACAATAGCTGGGAATGGCCCTCCAAGATATGTAATAATATTGATACTAGCCTCCAAACTGAAATAGGAAATCAATCACTACACCTGTGGATTCTGAATGAATCCACCAGAGGGAGATGGGTGGAGGGTTTTCTTCCTAAAGCTACCAATGGAGTAGAGAACTGAGTTCTCAACCTCTCATACAAGAAACAATATCAAAACCAAGATGTCTCCAAATGACCTTCTCCTCCTCTTTTATAGATCTCACGGATAGATCTCCAAGCCTCTAGAAGCATCTTATTTTATTATTATTCTACAAGCTCCTCCATTGACTTTATCAAGTGACCCTTTTAATTTCACTTAAGTCACTTTTGGCCCTTTTTCTCCAATTAATTAGTTTTCCTTAATCAAATGACTAATTAAAGTCATTTTTAACTAAGGAAAATGGAAAATCGCCCACCAATACTCTCTTTAGCCACTGGAAGTCTCTTCTTAGCACCCCATCCTGTAGATCTTCTCGTTTTGGTTCCAACGAGCTATTACACTAAGGTGTTCCATCAATTAATCTCCCCGGAATGCCACCTCGAGCATAATTAATTAAGTTATGCCCAATAATAACGCTGAGTTTTGAAAGTTGTCAGAATCTGACGGAACGAAAGGCAAATTGTGCGGATGATGGAATATTCCAAGTGAATGGCATCAAATCCCATAAAAACTCCTCAAAACTCCATCGGGACCCCTGATGACATAAAAATGCTCCACTGACCTGCCCATCCCCTGCCTTGGAAATCCACCCTGGTTGTACTATGAAGATGAATAGAAATGGGGACATGACAATCCTCCCACCCCAAGGTTGCATGCCCTCAAGCAATCCAAATCTGTGGACCAATCTGGTGGCCCGACGCAACTAAGACCCAATGCCTAGATCCCATACAAACCACCGGGTGATACTCTGCTCGTGTCAACCCATCATGAACGGACCCCTCAATGCCCGGATCCCAAACCAATCTCTGACTAAACCTGTGATCAACGAATCCTCCTGGATCCCAATGCCACCAAGAACAAATATCAAAAATCCATGGCCCCTGCTTTGCTATAACTCCAACCAGGAATGTTGCTCCATCCATCACATACCAACTCATCACCTCTCTCCAATCCAACTCTTGGCATAAACCAAGGTCAGTCTCATCATGTTGATGTTGTGTTGAGACACTGATGAGTGGTCAGCCTACATCCTGCTGCTAACTGAAGCATGTAATATCCCTCACCTCTAAGGGCTCTTGCAATACAATGCCTCTGACCAAAAATGATACTCCATCAGTAAGGTACTAGCTCATGACCCCTCGCCAATCCAATACATGGACTCCTATGCAAGGAATACACCTGCTATGATCATATTGGTCCATGCTCAACTCCTGACGCTCTACTTGGACAATCAAAACATGTCCAAGAAATCCTACCTCTCCCCCTCTAATGGGAAAAAGTGGGCAAACTGTGTTGCAAGCCCTGTCTACAAACTCCTGGAGAGGGTTGCAGCCTGAATATGTTATAGCTTTGACAGTTGCCACTACATCTGTTTGCACCTCATCAATGGGTAAACCCAAACATGGATGCACTGCCACCTCCAACAGCTCCTCCCATCTACTAGCCTCTTGCAAGACTACCTTGTCAATCTACAACATCTCCTGAGGACAAGTGTCTGCAAACACTACCTCCCTAGAGGCTACCTGCACATTTGTTTGCTCCACTCCAATGGTTGGCCCCAAGGTTGTCTTCTCATCCTCCATCATGGGCTCAACATGAGCCACTAGCTGACTCTCCAAAAATGGTTCATCATGTATACCGTGTGCATCATCTTCCTAAGCCGACTCATGCTCCATCATATGCTGCTCATGCTAACTCATCACTGGTGACACATTATCCTGAATGTCTCCCCTAGGGTCTATTGACTGCTCATCATAAAAAAGTGGCCTGCTGTCAACAACTCTACATGACTCGTGCTCCTCGGAACCATCCTCGTACGAACCCATGGTCGCTCCCGAAGCGAATATTTAACGCTCGGGAGCGATCGCTCCCGAAGCGAATATTTAACGCTCGGGAGCGATCGCTCCCAAGCGTTAAATATTCGCTCCGGGAGCGAATCGACCAACGCCGGAAGCAATCCGGGCGGAAAAAAAGCCGCAAACGCAAAAAAATTTCCAAATTATAACCAAAAAAAAAAAAAAAAATTGTTTTAAAAGCCCAATGGGGCAAACAAACATTTCATTATCACTTGAATGAGAGCCAGAGCAAGGAGAGCAAGAGCAAAGGAGTGAGGAGAAGCAAGGAGCAAGTGCCAAGGAGCGAGGAGCAAGCCTACAGAGAGGTAAGTAACTTAGTAATTTAGTTAGTTTAGTTAGTTTAATTTAGTTAGGTAGTTTAATTTAGTTTATTAACTGTATTTAGTAAAAAAATTATGAATCTAAATTAAATTAATAGATTAAAATTATTAAATTAATTAATCTAAATAAATTAAATTAATTTGCAGATTCAAAAGCCTACAAATATCAAATATCATGGACCTGGCTATATTTCTTGGGATTTTCCTCTTCTTCGTCCCTTTTATGGTTATTATGGTGCTGGAGAGTAGGAAACGGAGGGGCCAAAATGAAGAGGGGGATGAAGAAGCTGGAGAAAGTCGAATTGATGAAAAACCCGGTGAGGAGGAGCTGGAGGAGGGTGAATATGACTCTCAAAAGACTAAACAAGACCAAACCCCATTGTGGGAATATGTTAACAGGGCTGAAACAGGGAGGGGTGGAACCACTAAATTTCATTGCCCCCATTGCAACAATGATTACATAGGTTCATACACCCATGCCAGAAAACACCTCTGCGAGAAAAGCCCATGGGATGGAGACAAACAAATAGGAACCAAAACTTGTCCAGCGGTGTTAGCAGCGGATAGAGCCAAATACATAAGGGAAGAGGAGGAAGCCCAATACAAATCAAAAAAATCAAGGGGTTTCTTTGAACCAAGCTCATAATCACAAAGAACTCCTTCAGCATCCTCCCAAGGCAGTGGATATGGAGGCACAGGGTCATCAGGTTTAAGGCGTACAACCATATCAGATTTCCTTGATGAAGGGTGTAGGAATGATGTGGATTCAAAGGTTTACAGGTTTCTCTATGCATGTGGGATACCATTCAATGTTCTTCACTCACCTTATTAGCACGAAATGGTTTCTGCCATAAATGATGCCCCTAAAGGATACAAGAGCCCTTGGTATGACAAGGGAAGAACCGTTGGACTTGATCATAAAAAAGCAAAAATATCACTTTCTTTGAATAGAATGACAAGTTCTTGGACTGACCATGGGGTGTCCATTGTATCTGATGGATGGACAAATGTAAAAGGCAAGTCATTGATAAGTGTTCTCGCTGTGTCTGTTAGTGGTGCCATCTTTCTAACTGCACATGATTACTCAGACAAGTTCAGGACCAGCATCAAAATTGCAGAAGCATTACTTGAAACAATTGACCGTATTGCGCCATACAATGCCATCCAAGTCATCACTGATAATGCTCCTAATTGTAAGGCAACGAGAGCAATTATTGAGGATAAATACCCCAACATATTTTGGTCTGGATGTTTGGTTCACACATTGAACCTTCTGATGCATGATGTTGTCAAGAACAAAAATGCACAATACCAATGGATTGGTGATTTGTACAAGAAAGGCAAACAAATGATAAAATTTATTACAAATCATAGCAATACACATGGCCTTTTCCGCAGTCACTCAAGATTGGAGTTGTTGAAGATTGCGAGGACTAGATTTGGCAGCTATTACCTCACCTTCAGGCGCCTTTTGAAGGTAAGAGAGTCATTGGCTAGCATGGTATCAAGTCCACATTGGCAAGTATTAAAGGAAAGGGCTACAAATGCAGCTGACAGGCAAGGTTTTGAACTGGTGGAGGAGGCCGCTCTTGATGGTCAGTTTTGGACAAGTGTGAGGCAAGTGTTGGATTTCACCAAGCCCATTTATCACATGATTCGGTTTGCAGATACAGAAAAACCAGTGATTGGCGAGGTGTATGAGCAGATGGATACCATGTTGGGGCAAATAAAAGATATTGTTCATAACAGAGATCCCGACTTGTACAAAGTGATTCACGATTTTGTTTGTGTACGGTGGAATAAACTTAATCTTCCACTACATTGCTTGGCGTATATCCTTACGCCAAAATACTACTCTACATCTTGGTTGGGCCAACCTGCACCAGGGGGTGGGATTAGGACCAAACCCCATTTAGATGCAGAGGTAACTAGTGGATATTTGCAAGCATTGGAAAAGTTGATACCTGACAAGGAGGAATGTGCAGTTATGCGCCTTGAAATAGGCAAATACTTCAGTGGCACTGGTTTGTATGGTAACTTCCATGCAATGGATGACAGAAATAGATTTGATTCTCTCACATGGTGGGAAACATATGGCGG
The DNA here is from genome assembly GCA_000404065.3 of Pinus taeda. Taxonomy (NCBI): domain Eukaryota; kingdom Viridiplantae; phylum Streptophyta; class Pinopsida; order Pinales; family Pinaceae; genus Pinus; species Pinus taeda. Next base: position 50,207 of record APFE030977698.1, on the reverse strand, counting down.
CCAGGGACTTTTGCCAAAATTGGCAAAAAAAGTTCTTTCACAGGTTGTAAATACTTCTTCTGCAGAGAGGTGTTGGAGCACTTACAGTTACATACATAATGTGAAAAGAAATAGACTCAATGAAAACTGAGCAAAAAGCTTGGTTTATGTGCACTACAACTTGAGGTTGTTGAGTCATTACTGTGATCGGGCTTATGAGGATCCCACATATAAAAATTGGGACAATCACCCAGAGGATGACAATTTGGAGGATGGCATTGTACATCTTGAAGAACTGGAAGAGGAACTTGTAAGGGATGAAGATGAAGCAGTTGCAGCAGCCATGCCACGTCCACCTCCACCATCCAGTAGCAGTGCTCGAGTTCTGAGTCTTGTTCCTTTGTTGTCGCCACCTCCATCTACACCCCCACGTGGAGGTTCTAGTTCTGGTCGTCGGTCTGTGCGGGAGACTCCTAGAAGACCACCACGACCTACTTATACTCTTGAGACTCTCGTGGCAAGGGCCACATGTAGATTTACAGTTTACTTGTCTTTTCTAGTTTCTATTAGACTTTAGTTTTCATAACGGTTGAGTTTTGAGTCCTTGACTCTTGACTCTTGACTCTTTCATATCATAATGATATTTTTTGTAAACAATATATCACTGTGACAATGAAAATTTGAAGTTTGAAGTTGGGCCTTGGCAATTATAACTCAGTGGTAATGATTGTGAATTATGAATATGATGCTTCGTGAAAGACTAAAGTTGTTTCATTTCATTTCATTATTCATGTTTCTTTTTACAACATTTCATTTCATGTTAACAGTTAGAAGTTAGGACTTAGAAATATCTAAGATATTACTTCTTGTAATGGTTAAACTTAGCTTACAAGTACAACTTTGGTGATCAATGATGATAAATGTTATATATTGAATTTTCAATTTTAAAAGCTTGAAGTTGAAACTTTAAGATTGAATTTGATGAATCATGATTCACGAGACTCAATATGTTGCAGTTGTAATATGTATTTTACTAACTTGTGGACATGGTTGATGACGATTATAATTTCTAGATGATTGATGTGATATGGTTCAATGATCAGTCTATGTTTTTTTTATGTTTTTTATGTCTAATTCATCATTCTACATGTTTTTGTTGACATATATGTATCAAAAATTAAAAAATATAAATATATTTATATTTTTAAAAAATCGCTCTTGGATTCGCTCCCAAACTGGGAGCTTTTGAAAATAGTCGCTCTCACTCCCGTTTTCGCCCCCGCTCCCCGCTCCCAAGCAACATTGTATCAAAGTAATCCGCTTTATGATCAAACTTAGCAAGTTTGGCTTGAGATGTGACATTATAAGCAACCTGTCTTGGATCATATGGCCTGTTAGGAATTGTGGCAAGATTCAGCACAACATTAGCATCTTTTCTGTCTCCTTCTCTGCATGCTTGTACTCATGTAGAGTGAAAATGCCGCATCGTAAAAGGAAGATTGGCCACATGTGTTTCTTTGAATCCTTAAGGGTTCTGGATGTCCCTTCCACTGTCATTTGATAAGCCAATTTCTGAGCTAACAATTTATTAGGCACATACAGGGGGAGAACATGAGGTTTAGTAAGGCTACCAAAAAGCCTTATATAAGTAAATTTCTCCTTCCCGAACCAACTACCTACTGCTGTCAAGTCAATTTCTGCCTCCAGGGATATCCTGGGGGCAGGTTTATTAAAAATAGAATAATATACAGGGAGAATATAACCATTGCAAATTTTATACAAGTATTTTTGTAATGCGCCTTCCATAACTGCTGGTGGTAAATATGGATTGGATTCGGGTCTTGGGGAGTCCATCTCCATTTGAGTAATGGATATTCAGAATTAAAGCAAATAGTATCCATTATATATGCACTGTAATAGAAAGGGGGAATAATTCGGGAAGTTTTATGTGCATTTGTTCTGTACTCTAAAATTGTTGTGGCTAGTTTATCGGACAAAATATTTGTCCAATCCATCACATAACCATTGATTGCAGCTTCCATTAGGGGAACCATTTCTATGGTGAATTTGGCAGAATCATGTATTCCCCACATCCTACACATCATAGCCCCAGCATAGCAATAAGGGGAAGCCAATGAGTCAACATAGTACTTACCCGATGACTAGTGCTTGTGTTTTTCCGGGAAATGCCTCCATTGTCTTATTGGGGCTGACTCTGAGTCGTTTTCCTTCACAAATGCTTCTAAGGACGCCTTGTTGTATCGCTTCTCAGGTTGAGGCAAGTGGTACATCTTCATGAGATCCTTAGGTTGGAATGAGCCGAATATCCTCCCATCAACTGTGTAAAATGTTCTGTCTGAAACTAGACTTTTCTCCACCACCCATCTTACTACGTCAGTATATGGCAGGATTTTAGCTTGCGCTGCTATCCTGTGAAGATAAGAACAAGCCAATTCTTTAAGAGTTCCTTCTGATTTGTTAGTTGAATCGGCTGTGGCTTCCTCTAATAATTTTTCTGGTTCCTTTGCTTCTATCAGACTGTAAATGCTCTCCCAGTTAGTGTTTCCCAGACCAAGACATGTCGTATCTGAGATTAATCCTTTCTTGCTTGGTCCAGGATCTTTGACTGGAGGAGCTGCTGTTGTGGAATTCTTTGATTTCTTCCCCATTTTCTTTGGATTTCTGGTTTCAGAAGAATTTTGCACAAACAGTTGCAAACCGTGATACAGAGAAAGTGCTGCTGCAAGCCAATATGATAATGAAATAGAATTACGTCGATTGGCATATGATAAATAAAATATAGTTAAGGATTATCACGGATAAAATCTTTTGAAAGATCCATCCTTAACTGCAGTATTGAATAGCCGTTTAAACTGTCAATCATGGTAAATAACATCATAAATGCCCATCACGTCACTCATATGCCGAATGATTGTCTCAAGCGTGCTTTAGATTTCATTGATCGACGATCAACGATAAATCGCAAATCAACGATCGGGAGTATCAAAGGGAAGGGCTTACGGACTTGCTGTAAATATCTCCAATTACCGAAAGGTGACACAATATAATGCATGCAAACTGTTTTAATGTATAATTCCCTTTTGAGATGCGCGCCTAATTAATAGATCATAGTCGGGATTTGGCTTGAGATTTATCCCTTTGTCATGTGACTTCGCTAATTGTCAATTGCGATTAGCTTTATCGCATTGGGGTTTTGATTAGGCCTTTTCATATGTCCCTTTAATATTGACACGACCGATTGCGATTTTCGTTATCGCATTGGAGGAGTTGAGGGGCTTTGCTTTATTGTACGTTTGGCATTTGCTTTCCCCGATTACCGATTGCGATTACCTTTTCGGATCGGGGAATTGGGTGAGGTTTTGTTTTTGTGTGTGTTTTCTTTGATATTGCGATATGCGATCTCCGATTGCTTTATCGCAATATATAATAGTTTTATAATATTTTTAAAGGAACACTTTGTTTTTTATTTAAAAGACTTTATAAAATGATTCATTTACATAGGGTCTTTTAGTAAGGATTTTTCTTGTGATGAGGTAAATACCATTGTATTCACACATTTAACTAAGTTTATTTTTAAAGGGACCCATTTCACATTAAGATCTTGTGTAAATTTTTTATGAAATGGGGGGTTGTTGTACAACACAACACCTCCTTACAATGATGATGTCATGAGGAGAGTTTTCAAACTAATAGTAGAGACTTTTTGGGACTTGGACAACAGTGTAGGCTCTACCTTTGGGAAGAAGCTTGAGGTTCTAGAAATCATGGCCATGGTCAGAACATCTGACATCATGCTTGATTTGGGGTGTGATGACTTGATCCAATAGATGTTCCAATGTTTCTCTAACATTCAGAAACATCACCCTAACATGGTCAAAGCAAACATGCTTGTCCATTTTGTCTTCAATTATGGGAGATTGTGATGACATTTGCAAGGAGTTGCGGGCTAGATTGTTGACAGTTTGGAGGAGAGAACAATTGGTTTCATTTGCTGTTTATGAACTAGCCGAAAGGTTGGTTGAGCAAACATTAGGTTGTTCAAGAGATAATTGACCAGGGAGGAGATGCTCAGATTTGGTGGGTCATGCAATAAGAATGAGTTGAGGAGGAAGGGTCTTTGCTTCATTTGCAAGGGCCCTGATCACTCATGCTTGAGTGACACTGAGGAGATGATAGAGGTAGAACAGGTGGAGATTCCTTCTCACCTTCAAGGCGATGATTCTTCTTTGGATGAGTCCATGGGTTCATACGAGCATGCCCCCGAGGAGCATGAGTCGCATGGAGTTGTTGACAACATGGGTGATTCATATTCGGGTGTGTATAATGAGTAGTCAATGGACCCTATGAGAGACATTCAAGATGATGTGTCACCAATGATGAGTCAACATGAGTAGCATACGGTGGAGCATGAGTAAGCTGAGGAGGAGGATGTACTCAATATGCATGATTGAGCCTTTTGGGGAGAACCAGTTGGAGGTTCATATTGAGGCCGTGATGGATAAGGATGTGCAACCAGCCTTGGGGTCAACCAATGGTGAGGAGCAGGTAGATGTACAATCAGCTAGCAGGGTGGCAGCATCTGCAGACACATGTCCTCAAGAGGTGTTGGGGTCTGACAGGACAATTTTGCATTAGATTGGTGGATTGGAGGAGTGTGGAGTTTCCTATCAGACGAGGGAGATGGCAACACATCCATCTTTGGGACTACCCATTAATGAGGTGCAAACAGTTTTATTGGCAGCCAACAAAGCTGCAACATTTTCAGGCAGCAACCCTCTCTAGGAGTACAGAGACAGGGCTTGCAACACAACTTACCCACTTTTGCCCATTATATGGACAGGGGTAGGGTTTCTTGGACATATTTTGTTGGTTGATCGGGCAGAGCATCACGAGCTGAGCATGGACCTGTATTAACCTAGTAGATGTATTTCTCGCACAAGTGTCCATACATTAGATTGGTGGGAGATCATGAGTTGGTATCCTATTGATGGTACGATATTCTTAGTCAAGGGCAAAGTGGAGCGGGGACCCTTAGACATGACATATACTACATGTTCCAGATGGTAGTGGGATACAGGTCAATGGATCTTCAACATTCCATCCCGGCATCAGGAGAGCAAGATTAGCATTGGATTGAGTCAGGGGTTGGATTGAAGAGAGTTGATGAGTTGGTATTCGCTTTATGGAGCAACAACTTTAGCCAGAGACAGAGCACTACCTGGGCCAAGAGACTTGGGTGATGATTGGCCATGGTGGCATTGGGATCCAAGTGGATCTACTAGTAGTAGGTTGAGTTAGAGATGGGCATGGGATCCAGTCATGTTTGGATTGCTTAAACGCATGATGTGGACCAGTGGTTCATATGGGATCTTGGTATATGTTTGCAAATGCCTCTACAATGGGCAGGTGCGGATTGCTTGAGGGCAAGCAATCTTGGGGCGGGAAGATTTGTAATGTCCCCATTTTTATTTTTCTCCATAGTATAGTCAGTGTGGTTTTCCAAGGCAGGGGATGACCAGGTCAGTGGAGTAGGTTTATGTCATTAGGGGTTCTGATGGAGTTTTGAGGAGTTTTTATGGGATCTGATGGAATTTGCTTGGCATATTTAATCATCTATATAGGTTGCCTTTTGTTCTGTCACATTTTGACAACTTTCAAAAAATTGCATTATTATGGGGCCTAAATTAATTATGCTCAAGGTGGCATTCTGAGGAGATTAATTGATGGAACACCTTAATGTAATAGCTCGTTGGAACCAGAACGAGAAGATCTATAGGATGAGACACTGAGAAGTGACTTCCAATGGCCGAAGAGAGTATGGTGGGTGATTTATCATTTTCCTTAATTAAAAATGACTTTAATTAGTCATTTAATTAAGGAAAAATAATTAATTGGAGGAAATGGGCCGAAAGTGACTTAAGTGAAACAAAGTAAAATTAAAAGGTCACTTAAGATAAAGTCAATGGAGGAGCTTCTAGAATAACAATAAAATAATAAAATAAGATGCTTCTAGAGGTTTGGAGATCTATCTATCAGATCTATAAAAGAGGAGGAGGAGGTCATTTGGAGACATCTTGGATTTGATATTGTTTCTTGTATGTGAGGTTGAAAACCTGGTTCTCTACTCCATTGGTAGCCCCATGATAGAAACCCTTGGGTGATTCAGTGAGATTGGGCAAGTACCCATCTCCCCTTGGTGAATTCATCTAGAATTCACAAGAGAGCTTAGCTGTGGCAGTTTAGTTCAGTTTTGGTGGAGGGCCAAGGCAGCATTGGAGTTCTTGAGGCCATTTCTTAACATGAGAAACCCCAATATTAGAAATAAAGCTGATATTTCCTTCTGCTCATTATCGTTATTTGTATGTTCTATATTGTTAAATTTTACATGCCAATCTTTTGTTTATGAATGTAATTTTTATTTGAAGTATCTCCGAGTTAGAATTTCAAGAAAACCCAAAATTGTTCCATTTGGGACATTATAAAATTTACACCAAACCTTAACCCTAGTTACTATAAAATATAGTAACGAGAGAAATTTTAAAAGTTGATCCCACAACTAGATGAGTGCCTTTATTTAATTGGGCAATGGAGTCAAAAGAGGGTGAGCCCATGATAGAAGGACATGGATGAAGAGGATGGAAGACTGAATAATGTCTCTTAGAAAGCATAACGACTTCTTTTAGTAGGAGATTTAAGATCAAAGGATGCATGCAACAAGTTCCATTGATGGATTCTTGAATGACAAATTTTCATAACATGTGGAAACAAAATTTCATGAAAGATTTTGCACTTATTAATATGGCGCAAGAAACCTTAATATTAGAACATAACATGCAAAAATTAAAATGGAAGAAAATAACAATAAACTTACACCATTCAATCAAGAGTCACTTCATAAATCCAAAGATAGTCTTTTCATGCAAAAATATTCCTCCCAAGACAATTCGCTCTATCAATTATCCATTACATCCAAGAGAAAAAGAGAAGACAACTAGTGCACATTCACTCGAGAGGAGAAGTGAGTGTGTGTGATGATGATCTAATGAAAACAAATTCCTTGTATTTATGAGGGAAACCAAGTCATTTATCATTAATTTACAATGAGAAATCCCTAAAAGTTTGCTTGAAGCATTCAACTAGGTTAATAGGTCACAAGCCGACCTAAAAATAGCTTTACAAATGTTAAATTATAATAAAAATAACATGAATCCCCCACACATGTCGGAAGAAAGACTTTCCAACATGATGTCATCCTCCAAAAATGGGCATCTCCATCAATTGACAAAGTGGGTCCAAGAGTGCTCCTCACTCCAAGGGACATCATCAAAAGGCATGGGTACATTTCAAAGTAACATCTCCTCCACTAAGATGTCATCATCAAGAAGGTTCATGCCACCTACCTAGGGCATGCATGGGTGACATGGTAGCCTTAGGATTAAACATTGGCATCAAAACATGGTGTGCTATGGATCCCAAACCATCTTAAGTGGTCATTAGCATCATCTAGGCTTTGGAACAAGGAAATGTCCATCAAACAAGTTCAAGGCCAGCCTAGGAGCATCTTGGGTCCTTTTGGGCACATCATTAATCAAGCCGTTGCCTTGGCTTCTCGGCTTAGCGTTTTATTGTTTGGAGGTGTAGCAAGGGGCATACAACCACATGGAGGCTCCTTAAAGCCCAATGCTCATCTAAGGGGCAATATTGGGGTTGCAGTGCCACATGTATTCTCAAAGCTGGGCTAGACATCCTCTTTGTTGCGTTGGAGAGGTGTCAAGTTGTCCCTCAAGGCATCTTTCCTGCATGCATGATGAACCACCCAAAATATACTCTCAAGATTAAGTGATATCAACATCATTAGAGAAAAAAACCATTAAATTATCATAGTGGGCCCTATTCAATATTATGGCACAAAAATACTTCACACAAATCTTGCCTTAAAATGCCCTTTTAGCTCATGATTTGTAAGCAAGTTACCACACTTGTGTTAGGGATGATTATGCAGTTTGCCCTATTAGGTCTTTTTAGCCCCAAGGAGGAAGAGCATTTCACATGTAGACCCATCAATCCATAGATGCATGTGATAACTATGGTCATGGAACGTGAAAGACATAAAGGAAGATGGCCATAACCATTGTTAATTCTAACATCTTGAGTATAATGATGACAAAAGGGAGAAATTATGGAGACACGAGTTACCCCTTTCCTCAGCTTGCTTTTTCCAACCCTTCAGTTTGCCTTTTACTTTAATATTTGTCTTATTTTCTTGCATGGCTTAGGTGACCCTCGCACCCACCACTAGAGGGTGACCCCATAAGAGAATATTTTCTCCTAGATCTGTCTTCGGTCGATAGCCAACAACCTCGACATCAACCAATGTAGTCGATATTTTGCCAATAGATCTTCGCTCCCTGAGCCAGTGATTTGTCCCCTGGCCTATTTGTCTCGAGCATATGTTTGTAGGTGGGCCATCCAATCCTAAAGCTATGTCTTTCATGGTGCAATCGATTGCTTATGCTTGTTTTTCTTGGGCACACTTGGGTATGGATTATTATGTGACTTGGAAGGAGGAAGGGTTTTGACTGTAGTCTTGTTCCGTCAACTTAAATGGGGGGGGGGTTAATCCTCAACGTTAGTCCTGTGAGATCTCCTCTACTCACTTACAACTCTAGGATGGGCAATACTTAGGAAACCCAAATTTTGGTAGCGCAATCCCGTTTCCCTATTCCACATTTTTCACTCCCCCCTGCACATTACATGTCCTGTTTCATCATCTACCCTCTCTGGGTCCATATGACCACTGGGTCCACAAGGCTCTAGTACTTCTCCCTTCCCTTGTGCACATGTTTGGGTTGGGAAAGGAATGATGCCCCAGAGGTTGATGCAGCTAAATTAAAAGATAAAAGCATATCATGGCCACATACAAAAGGAAATATTGCCATAAAATGCAAAAGATGGTTGGGACAATAAAATTTAGCATGAGGGCAAAAGTCGAACATGAACTCTACCCCTTATAATTATAGCCATCACCCTAATTCCTAGGACCCATATGAGTGCCCCCATGCGTCATTAAGGAACCCATACATGTACCAACACCTAGTGGGTGATGAACTGTCCCACCTTAAGGGGGTAATCACTTCTATATCATTAACAACATGCTCTCATCCCCTAGAGCCCGAGCAGTAAAATAAAAGAAAATCAATAAAAGGCAAAAGGAAAATGAAGAAGGGTGGAAAAACAAAGGCCGGGGTGATTCATGTACCGTGATTGCTCCTGTTAGCCCCTGAGGTGCGGTGCTGCTATTTTTAGCAGAAATGTCCCTTGTTTTTGCTTCGACGGCCATGTCTCCTCTTACTCCACTTTGGCCATAAGTCGGACTTCAAAAAAACTACTCTCTCATCTACAATTGCATCGGGTCCTGTTAGCCCTGAGGTGCTGATCCAAACAGATCCAAAACACTCTCTATGTCTTCGAAATCTTCTTAAAAATCATTCATAAGATCAAAACCATCGCATAAGGGGAACCTTCAAACAAGTGGAAAAACACTATTGGGAGGCGAAAAACACTAGAAAGCAGTGAAAAAAAAAGAGTAGCGGAGGCTTGAGCAATGAATGCATAGCAACCGTCAGATCTGGCCGATCAACGGTCCAGATCTGATCGACAAATCGCAATCGGCAACCACAACAGAGCGTTGACAATGCCCTGGGGCTATCACAATATGTGATTGTGACTGATAGCATCGTGATGTCACAATCGAAGAAACATTATGGAGCAGGGGCTGTACCCATACATGTATGCGATGCGATTAGCTGGACCTGATGGCTATATAAACTTATGTTGCAGGAAGCGTGGGGTAGGGGTACGTTTCCATACGAAAACTGGTACATAATGGGGAAACACATTCGGTACGGCTGTGAAATGCGTTTCCGACTGTACTGCCACGTTTCACGAAACTGAAACATGGCTAGTATGGCCGGAAATGCGTTTCACGGCTGTACGACCCACATTTCAGCATTTAGTTGTGTTTTATTTATTTATTTATTTTTTTAGGTAATGCTTGTGACTTCTAGTTGCTTTTAGATGTGTGTCTAAAGTCATAAAAGTGAATTTTGCCCTAGTGTTAATATGCAATTCATCATGAAGTTTGAGGCATATGCAGTTCATGGTAATGTTAAATTCTTAAAGTAAAAGTGATATTCTCCTTTATTTTTCATTTTCATCCTTTTACTTAAATTTTTAACATTACCATGAAATGACTCAGGATGTTTGAGAGTGGTTTCGCCCTCATTGGATTTCATATGGAGAAAGTAGAATTTTAGATCTCACTCAAAATCCAGCAGACTTATCTGTTTTTTCAGGATTTCAGGATTAGGGAGATTGCAATGTTTCCATTGGATTTTATCATGTACTAGGGTATGGAACTTGTATTTAATCAAGAGAACCAAGCCCTCTATG
>APFE030977698.1:3243-39246 GCA_000404065.3 Pinus taeda | reverse complement strand
TGGGAGTCTCCTCCTACATAGTCGAATGACCTTAGTGCTCTTGATTAAATACAAGTTTCATACCCTAGTACCCTACAAGCTCTTCATTATTGGGAGTCTCCCCTGCATAGAGGGCTTGGTTCTCTTGATTAAATACAAGTTCCATACCCTAGTACATGATAAAATCCAATGGAAACATTGCAATCCCCCCAATTTTGAAATCCTGAAAAACAGATAAGTCTGTTGGATTTTGAGTGAGATCTAAAATTCTACTTTCTCCATATGAAATCCAATGAGGTCGAAACCACTCCTCAAACATCCTGAGTCATTTCATGGTAATGTTAAAAATTTAAGTAAAAGGATGAAAATGAAGATTAAGGAGAATGTCACTTTTACTTTAAGAATTTAACATTACCATGAATAGCATATCAATACTAGGGCCTAGACTTGATCATGAAGCTGTCAAAACGCTTTTCAACAACACAAATCACTTGCCAAATGAAAATATTAATGAGCAAACACGCCCTTTTCATACCCGCGCTGAGCTTAACGAGTCTTGGAAACAGGACACGATTCCCAAAATCGAGACACGACCTCGGATTCGACGAGTCAGAAAAGGACACGACACGTCATATGATTTGGACACGAATCTGGACCGAATCGTGTCGGATTCGCTGGATTCGGGATTTGAGGGGCCTCTAGGACGAATTCGGTGACTTAGGTAAATGTAAAAAATTATGATGTATCATTTATGCTCTATGATTGCACACACACACACACACACACACACACATATATATATATTCCCGTTTCCCCGTTTCCAAAATTTGGGGAGGTCGCGTTTCGTATCACTTCCCGTTTCGGAAACTCGTACCCGTTTCCCTGTTTCATGCAACCTAGATATAAACATTTTTGCATAGATCCGCCGAAAGGCGTTTTTTAATGTAATTTCACATATTTCATTATTTAACGAAATACAAAGAAACAACGTCAATGCGATAAGACTCGGACCTGAAAGGGTTCGTGAAGAGAAATATATAATATTTGAAGTTTGGAGGGAGCCAATTTTCACATTATTTTCAATATTTTAAACGTATTTCCAAAATACAAAGGGAAGCCTTGGAACAAGGCCGAAGTGACTTGTGACAACGATTGAGGACGGACTCGATAGGAGAATAGACCAAATTTAAGGACTTTTGAAGTTCGAATGATTAGTGTTTGCGACGGATTTTCACAGTTTGAATGTGTTTCTCTGTGTAAAACAGAAAGCGACTGTTTTAGGGATTTCAAAGGCTAGATGCACTCATCCGGGAGACGGAGGCCAGGAGACAGATGACCGGAAGGAGAAAAGCCAAAGCACGATACAGCCGGACCAACAGAAGTGATAATGGAGCATCGCTGGCACGAGCGAGCCACCTAACAGTGGAACGAATTTACCGGAAATTGGTTACTATGTTGTTAGAGAAAGAGACATCTGAGCTCATGTATGTCAAGTTATGGCATCAAGTGGTTAAAAAGACAGAGGGGATAGATTAAGACACCTTGAGCCTCAGAGAGCCCGAGGGCATTGTAAAAAGCCTATAAATGGCTGAAAGTTAGAGGTATTAGAGGTTCAACTTTTGGAGACTGTGGAGACTCTACTCCTCTCAGCGTCTCATCTTCATTCTAGCAATATAAGCTTCTTTTGTTGTTACATGTTCAATTCCCATTTTCTCCTCTGTTCTGAGCTTGCACTTGAATAGGTTAGTCATGTTTTCTTCCGTGTCTAATGCCAGATAATTGTCATCTTATCTCTGCATTGATAAATTAGATTTGCAAGTTTTGTTTATTTTTTTTAGCTAGCCATTCATATGTGTTTATGTATGCCTTTGCTGGTACAGTCAGTATTCTCCATCTATCCATTGAATCTATAAATTATTGAGCATTAGTGGTGTAAAGCCTTGTAAAGGTGAGAGTGTTCATGCACGTCTTGAGTGAAAATAGAGTTGAAACAACCATCTGACTTGATCCAAACTATCATCCGTTCCAATAGTTTTGAGAACGATATTGAAGATTTATATGTTACCAGGCATCTCCGAGCTACAACCTAGGAGAGCTTCCTGGAGTGCTAACAGCTCCCTCTTACATTCATAAACCCAAATATGTGGGCATCCCTTATCGTTACCACCCTTGAGCCCGTGGCATTTGGCCTTGAGACCCCTGTGTCTGAATCCACCTCATCATTATCCACATGATACCTGTTAACCGCCACCTGCAAGTAGTATACATAGGAGAAATGTTTTCTCCTAAATGATCATCAACCGGCAGCCAACAACCCCTTGCAGCCCTTAGATAGCTTGATGTGCCATTTTCTCTGCCACCTGAGCTAGCCATGTGGTCCCTCACCCATCTGTTATGAATGTATGTTTAAAGGTACGCCTCCCAACCCTATGTTAGAAAATTAGAAAGGCAAAAATATTTTCTTATACTTGATAATTACTTGTGATGTTCTTGACTTTATTAAGTTTTCTTTATATCTTCTTTCTTTTAGTTCATAAAGCAATTACCAAAGCAAAAGCACATAAAAAAATGGACACCAGATATAGGCACTATGCAAGGGCAAAACCCTCCTCGAGGAGAAAACCTAGTCAAAATTCTCTTCCTTTCAATAGTACTCTTTGAGACTATTCACCCTAGATAAAGACCAAACCTTCCCTCCACACCATGTCAGCCTCCCAGATTTTCGACCTCTCTTCCAGCAACTTTGACTATGTAGCAACTTTCGGCATCAGGGAACTTCCGACATCGACGGAACTTGGAAGACTTCGATCTCCCAAACTAGGGCACAAAACAAAGAGAGAGAGGCACCAAAATTTCATTTTTCTTCTTCTCCTTAGACTCCACCCAACTCACACTTCCTTTGGCTTCTTTAGATCCACCTTGCACTTCTCCGACTTCCTTAGAGATATCGAACTTGCTTGAGATGATCTCCACCAAATGAATTCAACTTGCTTCTATTTATAGGCTTCAAGGGAGGTCGAATTGATATCCTTCGGTCGACTTGATCTCTTTTAGGTTGACTTGGTGTGGAGGGTACATAAATTACATGTGACTCAATACTAAACCCTTTTACATGATTCAAAAGCCCAAGAAGGGTCTCTTTAAATGTACAATGACTCTATTGACTCAGAATAAATCCTAAAAGTCCTCAATGGGGACTTTGACCTACAGCATGGTGACTCCAATACATTTAATGAAGACCAAACCTAGATACATTTTCCAACACCCCAAAAGTATGGATTTTCATTGGCATAGTTGAGTAATTTTCTTTGCTTGTCATGGGCACTTTTGGGCATGGATTGGTGGGGGTATTCAGTGGAAAGAGTAGGTTAGGTTTGTATTCTTGGCTCCATTGCCGATTTCGTGGTTACCCTTGTATCCTAGTCCCGTGGGATCTCCTGTTGAGAAATCTAGGGCATAGCAATTGGGTGATTTCTCTTCGTTAGATAATTGCTTGTGAATGCTTTTTACTTCTTAGATTAGGATCTTCTTTCACTTATGTTATTATATTTCTCTTCTTCAACAAACAATTACCAAAGAGACAAGAGACACAGAATGTAGGCTATAAGCCAGGGCCAAAACCTCTCCCACTTGAGAGGAAAACCCAAACAAATTCTTCTTCTTATAGAGACCTCAATTGACGAATACCAAGACCAAGACCCTTGACCTACTTGCCACTCCAAGACCAAGACACAAAGATCCTTCCTTTTCTTTCTTCTTCTTGACCAAGTCAATACTAGTCAAAGCTTCTTCTTGCACTATACTTTTCGGCTATCCTAAACATTTTGTTCTTCCTCCATGGGTTTGCAATTTCAGCTGCCTAAATCATTGCATAGACACGTGTGGGCTAAGATATGGTCTTTCTTGTAGTGTCTCTCCTTTGTTTGTCTTGAAGATGGTTCCTTGTTGCTTTGGCTAGCAAGGGTGCTGGTGTGAAGACACTTTCCTCATCCTTTATCACAACAGATGTACCCACTGCAAAAACCCTAGTTTCTGCCACATGTGTGAAGGTGTTTGCCTAAGAAACTGTTGGAAATACGTAGAGAGGGGGTGAATCAATAGTTCTTTGACAATTTTTACTTTACCAGTTTTAGATCACTTACAAACAGAACACAAAATGAACAATAACAAGATAAATAATTTTATTAATCAGAGATAACGAGGAGTTCAATCCTCTTCTTTATAATAAAACGAGTATAATATTGATTAGGGCTCCAACCCTAAATGAAGACAACTAACTTCAAAAGTTCAATCAACTAGGTTTTGACCTATATGGTCCCAAGCTCCAACTTGGTCTTTATGAGACTCCAACCTCAAGGGTTTCAACCCTATCTTCCACAAGGCTCCAACCTTGTCTTTATGAGGCTCCAACCCTTCCCACTGGCACATGCTCAAACATGATCTTCTTGAGGACGCCTATCCTCTAGGGCATCAACACTATCATTTTGCTTCAGCTCTTCAAGATAAGTACAATGGTTCTTCAAGGCTTCCTCAATATCTTCTGCAACGAGCCTTGATAATCTTCAATACCACTCTCAATCAATCTTCAAGAATCCTCCTTTCATCAATGACAACTTTAGCAACAATAAAAGGTGTCACCAATACTCTTCATGGTACCCAAGCAATCTTTTCCAATTCTACTCCATGAAGGCTTCAATATTGCATCATATGGTCAACAAAATCTTCAAGACTGACTCCAAGATCAACTTCTGCAAGTCTTCAATAATCTACTTCAGGAGAACCTTCAATAGCTTTGCACACCACTTGTACAAGATGCTTTAATAGTCATGCTAGAGATGTCTATCCAAAATATTAGCTCAACTCTCCACAACACTTCATTTTTGCACAAAGAATACTTCAAATGCCTTTAAACAATACTTCAAGTTTGCTACAGACACTACTCCAAAATGCTTCCAAGGCACCCTTCAATAGTACTTCAAGATGCTTTCCAGGATTGACTCCAATAATGCCTTTCAAGGCTGCCTTTAATAGACAAAGATGCTTGGTCTATATTAGCTTATAAACAAAGGTCTTGTCTTCAATAGACAGAAGTCTTTAAATGATGCTCATAAGCTGCTACACAAGTCTTCAATATTTGGACAAGGTACTACTTTGCAATTGTCTTCAACCTTGCTGTAGTATGCCTTAAACATGCATTATTGATACCTTCGATGGTTCCACCAAGCCTTCAAGGATCACCTCAAGAATGCTCCCAAGAATATCTTCAAACTAAGAACTAAATCCAAACTTACCTTCAAAAGTATGTTCAAGAGATAAGGTCTGCCATCAACTATCCACATATCCGAATGTCAATCAGTGTCACAGGGTCGTAATTGGAAATTATCCGCTCACAGTTCTTTCACTCTCAAACCAGAAATATTTTCTGCGTCTTTCTTCTTTCCATAGGGCCGAGAATAGGTCTGCAATTGGTTGCCACAGATCTAAAGCCTGTCTACAAAATGCGTCCTTTCATGTGGTCTATACAGGGCTATCTGTGGTCCTTCTTCAGAAAATGCCAAGTTTTTTTCTAAGAACCATATGCCAACAAACAACAATTTTTTTGGAAAAATATGATCCTTATCTCAACGTTGCTAGTTTACAAAATGTGAACTTGAATACTCCATGCTTGTTTCTTGGACTGTTCAGATGGATAGAATGACAAAACTCGACCTATATTTATAGCAATTTTATCCAATCATGAAAGGATACGTCCCTTGGAGAAGTCAACCTGTCTTAGATGAGCCTACTCAAGTCGGCTAGCAATCTTTTACAATTTTTAACATACTTAGATTTCAAAAATTAAAATCTCAGCAACGACAAGGAGTTAGTAGGTGTACGGATACTCATTAGAAAGAGGTGAAAGTCCTCTACAAGCTGGTATAAAATTGATTTCAAGATGATATGTTTAATGTCAAAGAAAATATTTGTTTGATGACAATTCCTAGAATTTGTGACAACTTATTGGAATTTAGTTATGGTTTTCTAGATTAGGGTTTCTTCACATGGCATGGTCTTATGATATTATGATTAGGGCATCTCTTAGGAACAAGGCTAGGAAAACATAGATATTAAATCATTTAGGGCTTTCTTCATTATACATGGTTAGATTAGAGCATAAAAAATCTAGATCAATCCATCATTTAGATAGAGCTAGGGTTTCATGGGTACCTTCCGTCATGCCATTAATTGCGGTTTCATGGGTACCTTCCGTCATGCCACTAATTGCATTTAGGACTTCTTGTGCATACTATGATTTTGCTTCATTTAGGGATTTTCAAAACACCTATTGGCTTTTTCATAGAGGCTAGGTTCTAGGGTATGTTCTTAGTACTTTAGGGCTTTCAAATTAGGGTATCCAAATTAGGGCTAGGGTTTTAGTCATCTTCAACAATGCCATATTGACATCAATGACAACTTTAGTCAACAATCTCCACCTTTGTCATTGATGGCAATATTCTTGCCCTTTCAAAATTCTCCTCCCCCTTTGACATCAATGGAAAATGGGGTGTCCTGACAACACCTTTTTCCATCAAGTGCTTCCCCTATCATGCTTCTTATTATGCTGCTCCCCCTGTCATCTTGCTTTCCTTCTTTTGGAAATATGGTACAAGAGATATCTTTGTGTTTCTTCATTTTAAACCAACTCCACTTGCTTGCGTAGATTCCTCTTGTTCTTCTTTTTTCTTATGGAACCCAAGACAAGAATGATTGTGGCCTTGTGATCAAGTGGAAGGCATCTTCAACAATGGATGTGTAGTGAATGTTGATTTCTCGTAGCATCGGATGTGCTCTAAGTCTCAAATTTTGCAGGGAGGCTTAGACACATGCATTCCATAATACCTAGAAATCGTTTTGGGAAATTCCACCCAGAGATTGTTTATTAAAATAATTAATAATTTTTAATGGGTCCCTAAGTTTAAATTTAGGAAATTAAAATAATTAATGGGTATTAATCTAAACTGTGGGTGTAACTTCTAGAAGAAGACGAAGATCGAGTCCAAATGATATGAGCCATTGATTAAAATCTAATATGGGCCATTGGTTGTCAACTGGAGGATTATAAGAAGGACATCGATGGGCATTTGGAAAACACACCAGAGGCAGATACTCAGTTACCTGAGTAAGTTCGATTTTCTCACTGATCAAAGTTTGGCAAGAGAAAATCGAATCAAAGGGAGAGTTGCAAGTGAGAAGGAGAGAGGGGGTATCAGCGTTAGTTTGGAGGTCAGGAGTAGAAGATGTTGAAAAGAAGGAGGACATCACAAAGGAAGTGTGACACTAGGATAACGTAGTTCTCACGCAAGGGCTGACGCAGTGAGACGCAAAGGGGGTAGCAGGTCCTCTCCTTGATCAGAAACTCATTGAGAAGTGCTTGTAAAAATTCTCACAGAGAATTCTCTTCTATTCTGTTGGTTGTAGCTTGTACATGAGATTTTTTCTGAAGAATAATAAAGAAACCCTCATTTGCTGCACTGGTTTTCTCGCATTGGTTTTTTCCGGGGACATTTGTCGAAAAATAACTGTCATTGTGTTGTATCTTTTTCTTGTTTCGGTATATCATTTTTAAATAGTGAATGTTGTAGTTGTATTTACTTTGATAACTTGTATGGTTTAACAAGTAGGAGAAGTAATATCAGTTTCCGCAGTAGGGATTCTGAGTTTAGGAATTTTCACAGCGAATAGACAATATCATGCTTTTCTTGAATGGAATTACCCCCCCTAAGCTTTGCAGGCATGGAAGGGAATGAAGTAGATGTTGTCTTTATGCAAGAGAGACCAATTTGTCAAACAAGATTTTCTTCAAAAATTTCTAAGAGATGATCCATATGAGATATATCTATGTGTCTCATAACATGATTATCCACAAGGGTTTCCCAAGGCTTATCAAGGAATCATATTGTAAGAATAGTCATATTATCACAAATTCCCCCTAACAATATGCATGGTCTTGGCATAATCTTATCATCAAAACTTGAAATATCATATTTGCCAATGATGTACTCATTAGATCAACAACATGAATTGATGCTTTGAGTATTCAAGACACATTCCATGTGATCTCCTTGTGGTTTAGTTTTCTTCCTTCCCCAAACTTGTTTAATCTTCTTTTCATGATTGGTTGTCATGTTTTTAGCTTGTTTAGGAGCCCAATTCAAGTTGCAATCACAAGCCATATGACCAATATTATGACATTTGTGGCATTTAGTTTCGTACATAAATGAGGAGGCATAATTTCTTCCCGCAAATTTGCTTTTGAGAGGCTGATGAGGACCATTATATGTGTCCTTGTTGTATGCCCTACAATCCTTGCCATGTGTCCAAAATTTGTACAAGAGTACCAATAACCAAAATATATACTTTGATGGAGCGTGCCTTCATGAACTTATAAAGTCTTTCTGCCTTGAGATCCTTTGCTTCTTGCATCCTTGACACCTTCTATATATCTTCTTGGAGTAGGGTTTCCTTTAAGATTATCTTGATTAATCTTGCCTTTGTTGGAATTGGGGGCGTCAATCTCTTTCAAGCTTCTCCACATCCTTATTGTTTGATGCATTAGAGTTTGCATCATTTTTGCATGAGGCTTCACCCGCATAACCAAGACATGATTTATCAAGGGGGGATCTTTGAAAACTTAGGATGTCATCCAAGGTTTGTGAACTCCTTAGATTCTTATTTAGTTGATCAACTTATTTTCTTAGGGTAATAATTTCTTCCTTCATTTTCTCACATTCTTCATCTTTCTTTGCTAGCTCGTACGCCATTTATTCCTTCATCTTTGTTGTTTCACATGTTTGGGCCTTGAGAGAGGTAACATTTGATTTAAATTTGAAGAATTTTTCATCTTTTTCTTCAAATTGGTATGTCATGGCATTTCTTTCCTTTTTTGCTGCACCTACTTGTCCTTCCAGGAGGGCCAATCTCTTCCAGCTGAGATTTAAGGGAGGAGACCTCTTCCTTGTATTGATCAATTTTTGCTTCAAGTTTGTTCAAGTCCTAATGTCTTTGTTTAAGATGGCTTGACAAACCGTCTTCCCTTTTCCTTGCTTTATCTAACTGATTTGTCATGGATATGACTTTTTCATGATGCATTTTTTTGTTTTGATGAAATTCCTCAAGCTTGGTGAGCTCCTTATCTCTTTCTTGTACTTGAAGCTTGAAGAGGTCAACTTCCTTCCTTGTCTTGTCAAGGTCATAGTCACCATCTTGTGCTTGCTTCTTGAGCTCGTTATTTTCTTTTTTCAAACTGCTTATTTCTTCTAGGGCAGCTACAAGCTTTGACTTGAGATCTATTTCAATTTCTACTTCAAGGATTTCTTCATCATCATCTTTCTTTATACAATTGGTCCCTTCATTTTTTCTTTCAATTGTCTTCTTGGTTCATCTTTATGCTCTTTGTAATCATCTTTTGGATCAAAGATTATGACAAATAATCCTTTACAGTGAAGATCATGAAGCTTTCCCAAAGCTCTTTTGCTGATGAACAATTTTCCATTATGTCCTTCATAGGATTTGGTAGCCCACTCAAAACTGCCTTCATTGCTATTGCATTATGCACTTTGGATTCTTCTTCTTCTATTGTGCTTCCGGTAACCACTGATTCCCAAACTTCAAAACCTTGAGCCATTAAGAAATTCTTCATTCTTGCCTTCCACATAACAAAGTTTTCATTGAACATAGGGGCTTTGTCAACCTGATTTTCATTTGAATTTTTCTGTGGAAGATACATCTTTAAATGGTTTGGTGCCTTTCTTCCTTGATCTTGCCATTTGTGTTCTAAGGATATTAAAATTGGCAACTAGGGCCAAACTCCATGTGAGTCATCTTATTTATGGTAGTTGATATTTTTTTTGGATCCCTCTCGTCGAGAGGTGTAAGATTGATTTAAAGATCATCTGATTCCGATAAGTATTTATGGAGATATGAATTTATTTGATTGTGGAATTATTATCAAGCCGACTAGCAACTTATGTAGGCTCAAGAAGCCCAAACGTCATGTCTATTCATCATCTACGTTTTAGTATAAATGGAAAAGGACTTGAAGTCATTTATACACACTTTTCATGTGATCTCCTCTCCACGTCTTGGGTTTTTGGTGAAGGAGAGACACAATGAAGATATGCTGAACTAAAAAATGATGTCCTAACTGCTATGATGCCCTAACTGCTGTGATGCCCTAGCCACAATAAGCTGCAGGCTTATGAAGATGCAAACAGAGACCTTATACACTGGACCTTATATTCTGTTCATGGAAACCTTTATATGCATACACGGTCAACGAAGACACCCTATGCGCAATCATGGAGTCATTCATTCATAGATCACACCGTAAAGGGAAATGACGCTGCAGTGCAGCCGCAGTTAAGGTCGCAGTCGTATAAATGAAGCTGCAGTAAGGGTAACGATGAAGCCGCAGTCATATGGATCCACATTATGTCCGCAATCAAAGCGTAAGGTATGATTAGGGTGATCTAAACTCGAGTATCCGCATTGAGTAGCCACAATCAAAACTAAACTCGAGTATCTGCATTGCGTAGCCACAGTCAAAACCAAACTCGGGTATCCGCACTGAGTAGCCGCAGTCAAAACTAAACTCGGGTATCTGCACTGAGTAGCCGCAGTCAAAACCAAACTCGGGTATCCACACTGAGTAGCCGTAGTCAAAACTAAACTTGGGTATCTGCACTAAAACCGCAGTCAAAGCGTAACTTAGGTATACATATTGATGAAGTAGCAAGGCTCTAGGAAATGGTTGAGGACGCAGACTAAATACATATCTCGGCATACCTGTAGATGATGCCCTCGGATGGACTTGTAATAGCCTAAACACAATGTACTACAGAGCCATGGAAGAAGTTTCCATCATAATAGAGATTCTTGACATACATAAAGAAGGGGACTATATCATCACAACATGAGGCAGTCTCATCATACTTCAAGGAAGAATGATAATGATCATAGTCTTGAACATGACTGTAATTGATCATACATAAATGTGATCTCATAGTCTTGGAGGAACTCACTGCAGCACAATGGTACATGGAGCATGGACAACATCATGAAGAATGTAATCATAAGCATGGGCAACTTGGTGATGTATGCGATCATGTGCATGGGCATCACAATGATACATGGAGCATGGATAGGATCATGAAGAATGTAATCATAAGCATGGGTAGCTTGATGATGAATGAGATCATGGACATAAAGGGCAGCATGAGATCATGGACATAAAGGGCAGCATGTGATGAACCGGATCATGGTCATGGGCAACATGATGATAATCATGATTAGTGCAGCATGGTGCAGTATGTAGTAATGCAACAAGTGGACCAGATGTAGCACTACGATAGGTGAAGCCGTCACCTTGGAGAATCAGTTGAAGCAAAATGTCTTCAACTGATCTGATCGTCATATGAAATGATTTATGCTTGATCTAGATAAGTCAAAGTGTTGACTTCTGTTGTAAATTTACTATCTCTCTCTCTCTCTCTCTTTCTCTACTGAACTTTGAAGAACATAAAAGAAGAATTGATCAAGAGTTTCCCCACATTGTGGGGTTTGTCACTAGCTAGCGCCACATCCTGTGTCCTCTTGTCTTGGCTTGTCTTCTGCGTTTTATATTTATGTTCTACCTGCAGTTTATTTTAGTGCTGATGTGATTGCTAACTGTGAAAATTTAAAATAAATTACTCTAGCATAGAACATACCTAAAATTAACATGGTATCAGAGATGAGGCGAAGACAATGCCCAAGCAAGAGTGAAAGAGCAATCACCGAAGACAATAGGGACAAGACAAAAGGATCAATGGGTTCCACATCTCTTTTCTAAGTTCATAAAGGGTGAAGCCGAAGCTTAGCATATTATCAGAATGGCGTAGCAGAAGTCCCTGATGGCCTATCTAAAGATCACTTCGTTGGGAAGTTCGGATCTAAGGATGGAAGAAAAGGCAGATGCCTTGGTTGCAATCAGTTCGGCCATCATATGAAGGAGTGTCCGAATGGCAGAGACACATCTCTTGATGAAGATAACAATCATTCCAGGGCCATCTTCAATGATCAAAGGAATGACTGGTAATGCAGGTCATGAAGGAAATGGTCGACTCTATAAAGAAAGCAAGGAACCACAGAATCTCTTTGATGTAACTGATCGCAAGAAGAACCTGGTGTCCATCTCGGAAATGGAAGTCAAAGGTTTCACGGTGGCACTCATAAATGGAAAGGTATGTGTTTGAAAATAGATTTTTTAAAGATGCTTTTGAGTTCAGGGTTGTATCAAGTTGCAGGAAGTCCACTGGGGACCATGTCCATTAACACAACACCGAAGATCTGTGTGTCAGATGGTGATAGAGATGCTTGAATTCAAAAAGAGCATGGAGGTACATGTCTGAGATGTACCGAAGGAAGAACTTACAAGGGGACCATTCCCCTCATTTAGCAGGTCCACAGGTTTGGAACAACCTGTGGAGTTTGAGATTCAGGAACGGGAATCTCATGTATACAGGTGGAAGAAAGCCCTCTATGGCTTGAAGCAAAACACCCCGGGCATAATATGAGAGGATTGATAGCTGTTTGATGAAGCTGAGATTCACTAGGAGTGAAACCAATCCAAACTATTATCCGAAGGTTGTGGATGATAGACCTCTCATACCATCACCTTATGCGGATGAACTATTTTTGTCAGGTGCAGACCCTCTCATTTGTAGAAGTAAGAGGGAGTTGGATTTCAGACATATGTTTTGCAGTTAGCATGGTGAGCTCATATTTGGTTGAGCCTCACTGAATTGGTGCCAAGAATCTTCTGTGATATCTTTGCGCACAATCTCTCATGGATTGAGATACACTGCCGGAAATATGAAAACTGCACGAGTATTCGAATGCTGACTGGGCAAGCAGTGTGGAGGGTCACTAGAGCACTTTTCAGTGCTGGTTCTCTTTAGATTCTGTTTTGATATCATGGATGAGCAGGAAGCAGAAGTTGGTTCTTATAAGTACCGCCGAATTTGGATACATAACTATGAGTATGACCTCGTATGAAGTTTTCTGGTTGTGGAAACTCTTCGGTGAATATACATGATGAATACCACTGTGATTCTTTGTGACAACCAAAGGTGGGATACGATTATTGAGGAATCTCGTATTCGATGATTGCTCCAGCAGATAAACATCAGATACTACCTTATCTGGGATATGGTAAGTTGGTGAGCAAGGAGGCTCCATCGCACTGAGATGATGTACAGGTTGCTAAAGCCTCGGGGGAAGGATCAAATCTGTGATTTTCCCGAACGACTTAGAGTCGTCAAGAGACCCTTGTACAAGGGTCCTGCATGTTGCATACATTGAGCTCTGGGAGCTCTGGGGGCTTGCGGTTCTTACTGGAGCAACATACGACCACAGGGTGACTCACCCTCCCCTGGTGGTGCGCACTCTGGACAGGATGATTCACTCTCCTGTGCACAGGATGGTTCGCTCTCCTGTGGACAAGATGATTCGCTCTCTTGTGGGACAAGATGATTCGCTCTCTTGCGGGATAGGATGATTCGCTCTCTTACGGGACATGATGATTCGCTCTCCTGTGGACAAGATGATTCGCTCTTTTGTGGAACAAGATGATTCGCTCTTTTGTGGAACAGGATGATTCTCTCTCCTGTGTAGCAGGATGATTAGTTCTCCTGTGAGGTCTAGATGATGTGGTGTCCATGATGATTGTGTAGTAAGATGATTAGTTCTCCTGTGAGGATAGGATTGATTAGTTCTCCTGTCGAGGCATCCTACCCATACAGTTTGGGACTCATGGGAAGTACCTCTCATCTGATCAATGAGCAAGGAAATGAGGAAAGGGACCATATTATTACTGATGGACGCATCACTGTATCTACCGTACTCCCTATGCTAGGATGACCTTAATTGATCTAGGATCAATGATATTGGTCTGGGACCAATGGTAGGAGTTGTACATACTATGACGTTGACTTTGGGTCGGTTGAGACTAGTTTGGGACCAGTGGTACATACTCTGAGACTCACTTCGGGTCAGTGGAGGATTGGTCTGGGACCAGTGGTAGGAGTTGTACCTACTATGATGCTGACTTCGGGTCGGTTGAGACTGGTCTGGGACCAGTGGTAGTGGTATCCACTATGACGCTGACTTTGGGTCGGTTGAGACTGGTTTGGGACTAGTGGTACGCACTTTGAGATTGACTTTGGGTTTGTGGAGAATGGTATGAGACATTCTCGATCAATTCTTCTTCTTCATAGTTTAGCAGAGTAAAGTTGAGCAGAGCAGAGCAACGCCAGCACAACAGAGCAGAGCAAAGCCAAGAGAGCCAACAGAGCAGAGCAGAGCCAGCAGAGTCAGCGGAGCTGAGCAGAGTCAGTAGAGCTGAGCAGAGCTAGGCAGAGCAGTGCAAGGCACTAATGGCAGAGATAGTACAGTCGGACATATGGATTAGCGGATGGAGTTCTCCCTAGTTGAGAGGGAGTGTTAAAATTGGCAACTAAGGCCAAACTCCATGTGAGTCAACTTATTTATGGCAACTGATATTTTTATTGCATCCCTCTCGTCGAGAGGTGTAGGATTGATTTAAAGATCATCTAATTCTGATAAGTATTTATGGAGATATGAATTTATTTTGATTATGGAATTATTATCAAGTTGACTAGCAACTTATGTAGGCTCAAGAAGCCCAAATGTCATGTCTATTCATTATCTACGTTTTAGTATAAATGGAAAAGGACTTGAAGTCATTTATACACACTCTTCATGTGATCTCCTCTCCACGTCTTGGGTTTTTGGTGAAGGAGAGACACAATGAAGATATGCTGAACTAAAAGATGATGCCCTAACTGCTATGATGCCCTGACCACTGTGATGCCCTAGCTGCAGTAGCTGTAGGCTTATGAAGGTGCAAACAGAGACCTTATACGCTGTTAATGGAAACCTTTATATGCATACACAGTCAACGAAGACACCCTATGCGCAGTCATGGAGTCATTCTTTCATAGATCACATCGTAAAGGGAAATGAAGCTGCAATGAAGCCGCAGTCAAGGTCACAGTCATATAAATGAAGCCGCAGTAAGGGTAACGATGAAGCCATAGTCATATGGATCCGCATTATGTCCGCAGTCAAAGCGTAAGGTATGATTAGGGTGAACTAAACTTAGGTATCCGCACTGAGTAGCCACAGTCAAAACTAAACTCCGGTATCCGCACTGAGTAGCCACAGTCAAAACCAAACTCGGGTATCCGCAGTCAAAACTAAACTCAGGTATCTGCTCTGAGTAGCCATAGTCAAAACCAAACTCGGGTATCTGCACTGAGTAGCCGCAGTCAAAACTAATCTTGGGTGTCTGCACTAAAGCCATAGTCAAAGTGTAACTTAGGTATACGTATTGATGAAGTAGCAAGGTTCTAGGAAATGTGTTGAGGACGCAGACTAAATACATCTCTCAGCATACCTGTAGATGACGCCCTTGGATGGACCTATAATAGCCTCAGCACGATGTACTATAGAGCCATGGAAGAAGTTTCCATCATAACAAAGATTGTCGACATACATAAAGAAGGAGACTATATCATCACAACATGAGGCAATCTCATCATACTTCAAGGAAGAATGATAATGACCATAGTCTTGATCATGACTGTAATAGATCATACATAAATGTGATCTCATTGTCTCGGAGGAACTTAGTGCATCACCATGATACATGGAGCATGGACAACATCATGAAGAATGTAATCATAAGCATGGGCAACTTGGTGATGTATGAGATCATGTGCATGGGCACCACAATGATACATGGAGCATGGACAACATCATGAAGAATGTAATCATAAGCATGGGAAACTTGATGATGAATGAGATCATGGACATAAAGGGCTACATGAGATCATGGACATAAAGGGCAGCGTGATGATGAACCGGATCATGGTCATGGGCAACATGATGATAATCATGATTAGTGCAGCGTGGTGCAGTATGTAGTAGTGCAGCAAGTGGACCAGATGCAACACTACGATAGGTGAAGCCGTCACCTTGGAGAATCAGTTGAAGCAGAATGTCTTCAACTGATCTCATCGTTATGCGCAATGATTTATGCTTGATCTAGATAAGTCAAAGTGTTGACTTCTGTTGTAAATGTACTATCTCTCTCTCTCTCTCTTTCTCTGCTGAACTTTGAAGAACATAAAAGAAGAATTGATCAAGGGTTTCCCCACATTGTGGGGTTTGTCCTTGGCTAGCGCCACATCTTGTGTCCTCTTGTCTTGGCTTGTCTTCTGCGATTTATATTTATGTTTTATCTGCAATTTACTTTAATGCTGATGTGACTGCTAACTGTGAAAATTTAAAATAAATTACTCTAGCATACAACATACCTAAAATTAACAAAGGATCTACCTTCTAGCTGTTAGACTGAAACTGAAGGTACTGGCTTTGATACCAATTGTTGGAAATACTGAGAGTAGCGGTGAATTAGTATTTCTTTTATAATTGTTACTTTACTAGTTTTAGATCACCTATAAACATAACACAGAATGAACAATAACAAGATAAATAATTTTATTTATCAGAATTAATGAGGACTCCAATCCTATTCTTTACAATAAAAGAAGTATAATAATGACTAGGGCTCCAACCCTAGATGAAGACACCTATCTTCAATCAACTAGGCTCTGACCTGTATGGTCCCAAGCTCCAACTTGGTCTTTATGAGGCTCCAACTTCTGGGGCTCCAACCCTCTCCACTGGCACAGGTTCCAACTTGATCTTCTTGAGGACACCTATCCTCTAGGGCACCAAAACTATCATTCTGCTTCAACTCTTCAAGACAAGTACACTGGTTTTTCAAGGCTTCCTCAATATCTTTTGCAACAAGCCTTGATAATCTTCAATACTACTCTCAATCAATCTTCAAGAATCCTTCTTTCATCAATGACAAGTTTAGCACCCATAAAAGGTGTCAGTAATACTCTTCATGGTACCCAAGCAATCTTTTCCAATGTTACTCCATGAAGGCTTCAATCATGCATCATAAGGTCAACAAAGTCTTCAAGAATGACTCCAAGATCAAATTCTGCAAGTCTTCAATAAACTACTTCAAGAGAATCTTCAATAGCTCTGCACATCACTTGTACAAGGTGCTTTAATAGTCTTGCTAGAGATGTTTGTCCAAAATATTAGCTCAATTCTCCACAACACTTCATTTTGCGCAAATAATACTTCGAATGCCTTTAAAGAATACTTCAAGTTTGCTACAGACACTGCTCCAAAATGCTTCCAGTACACCCTTCAATAGTACTTAAAGATGCTTTCCAGGATTGACTCCAATAATGCTTTTCAAGGCTACCTTTAATAGACAAAGATGCTTGGTATATTTTAGATTATAGATAGAGGTCTTTACTTCAATAGGAAAAGGTATTTAAATGATGCTCATAAACTGTTACACAAGTCTTCAATAATGCTCCATAAGCTATTACATAAAGTCTTCAATCACTGCTACAGTTCTACCCCAAATTTGTCTTCAATATTTTGACAAGGTATTACTATGCTATTCTCTTCAACCTTGCTATAGTATGCCTTAAAAATGCATTATTGATACCTTCGATGGTTCCACCAAGCCTTCAAGGATCACCTCAAGAATGCTCCCAAGAATATTTTCAAACTAAGAACCAAATCCAAACATAACTTCAAAAGTGTTTTCAAGAGATAAGGTCTGCCATGAACTATCCATAGGTACGAATGTCAAGGAGTGTCACAATTTTGTAATTGCAAAATATCTGCTCATAGTTCTTTCACCCTCAGACCAAAAATATTTTCTATGTCTTTCTTCTTTCCATAGGGTCGAGAATAGGTCTACAATTGGTTGCCACAGGTCCGTAATCTGTCTACAAAATGTGTTCTTTCCAGAGTTCTATACAAGCCTGCTTGTGGTCCTTCAGAAAATGCCGAGTTATTTTCCAAGAATCATATGCCAACAAACAGAACAATTTTTCTTCAAAAATATGATGCTTATCTCAGCGTTGCTAGTTTACAAAATGTGAACTTGAATACTCCTTCATGCTTGTTTCTTGGACTGTTCGGATGGATAGAATGGGAAAATTTGACCTATATTTATAGTGATTTTACACAATAATGAAAGGACATGTCCCTTGGAGAAGTCGACCTATCTTAGGTGAGCCTACTTAAGTCGGCTAGCAGTGTTTTATAATTTTTAACATTCTCGTATTTCAAAAATTAAACTCTCAGCAATTACATGGAGTTAGGACGTGTATGAATACTCATTAGAAAGAGGTGAAAGTCCTCTACAAGCTGGTATAAGAATGACTTCAAGATGATATGTCTAATGTCAAAGAAAATAATTGTTTTATGATAGTTCCTAGAATTTGTGATAGGTTATTACAATTTAGTTATGGTTTTCTAGATTAGGGTTCCTTCAAATGGCATGGTCTTATAATATTAGGATTAGGGTATCTCTTAGGAGCAAGGCTAGGACAACATAGATGTTAAGTAATTTAGTGCTTTCTTCATTTTACATCGTTAGACTAGGGCATCAAAAATCTAGAGCAATCCATCATTTAGATAGAGCTAGGGTTTCATGGGCACCTTCCATCATGCCACTAATTGCGTTTAGGACTTCTAGGGCATATTAGGACATTGCTTCATTTAGGGCTTTACCAAGCACCTATTGGCTTTTGCATAGAGGCTAACTTCTAGGGTATGCTCTTAGTACTTTAGGGCTTTCAAATTAGGGTATCCAAATTAGGGCTAGGGTTTTTGTCATCTTCAATAATTCCATATTGTCTTCAATGACAACTTTAGCAAACATAAACAGTGCCAAAAGAGCTCGATCTTCCTCTTCCTTTCCTCGCTGGTTGGTAAATTGTCCAGATGAGAACTTCACACTCTTTTTTGTCTTCTCCTTCACTGAATTTGTCTCCTTGAAATAAGGCTGAGCTGTCCTATTTATAGTGATTTCCCCTACATATAGGCCAACATGAATTGAGTGTGAACCGACATGACTTTTGAGAGGTTTCATTATTCTTCTTGAAGCTGACTTGAAGGAGGTGTCTTTGCTTGGTCTTGGAGGGACTTCTTATACATTTAATGATTCATACAAAAATGTAACATGCCCAAGAAGGGTCCTTCATACATGACATTGACTCAAATTGATTGTTGTGAGTAGATGGCGAAACCTAAATGTTCACAATGGGAACCTTAACTAAAATAAAATTCCTTGATCATGAAACCCATTATTCAAGTACTACAAAAATAATTTTATTTTCTTTTTTTCATCAATTACATAAAATCACAATTACAAATGTCATTATGAAGACTAAACCTAGTTATACTTTTCAACACCCCCTCTTAACTAGGGATTCATAATGGTACTTGGTCATTCTCAATATGAAGAATTCTTTTAAGAAGAGTCAAATTGGTAACCCATCTATTTAGCATAAATATCAACCAACATTGTCACATAAGAAGGCCTTGACTAACAAATCTATCTGTCCACAAGATTCGAGCACAATGCTGGTGAGACCAATGTCGTATAAACACCCTCAACATTGTCTCTCTTGGAACATACTCAACTTGGGTTTTCAGTGTGTTCCACCAGGACTATTCTTATCTTGGATTCTCAGCCCTCAAAGATTATTGGTCCTTTATGACTACTCTTGTCTTGGATGCCTTAACACATCCTCAAAGAGCATCAGATGCCAAATGTTTACCCAATCCTCCATTCTGTCTTCCCAAGTGAATACAAGAATGGTGTGTTTATCTCCCCCTCTTAATTAGGGAGGACACATCTATTAGACAAAGAAATGTATTGATTCCTGCGGAAAGA
Organism: Pinus taeda; assembly: GCA_000404065.3. NCBI lineage: Eukaryota > Viridiplantae > Streptophyta > Pinopsida > Pinales > Pinaceae > Pinus > Pinus taeda. The sequence goes on along the minus strand of APFE030977698.1, from coordinate 19,382 downwards.
ATGTACCTAAGCTCCCTCTTGGCCTAGGAATTTTGCTTCCAAGTAAGAAACTTGTTTCCAGGCTCCCTCTTAAATAGGGACCTACAACAACTCCTCATGTGGAGATGATGGTACAACCAACTGCTTGAAGAACTCCTCACGATGTCATGAACTTCTTTTCGTTATTCAAGAGTCTTCATGTTTTGGGGCTTCTTCGTAGGGCACAAACCATCCAACACTTTCATCCATGAGTTAGTCATGTCATCATTAGAAAGTGATCCATCAGTCCATATCTAACCTTCCTTCATGCCATGCTTGTTGATTTGGGGCATCGGATATGCTCTAGGCCTCAAATTTTGTAGGGAGGCTTGGGCACATGTATTCCAAAGAAGCCATAAAGCGTTTTGGGAAATTCCACCTAGAAACAATTTTATTAAAATAATTAATATTTTTTAATGGGCCCCTAAGTCTAAACTTAGGAAATTAAAAATATTAATGGGTATAAATCTAATTGTGGTTCTAGAAGAAGACGAGGATCAAGCTAAAATGATCTTAGCAATTGATTATATTTTAATCTGGGCCGTTGAATGTCAACGAGAAGATTATTTAAAGAAGATTGAGGGTCATTTGGAAAATACACCGAGAGATCAAGAGATCGAATTTCTGAAGTGAGAAGTTCTCAAGAGGAAATTCTGGTCGAGTAGATTTCTTGTAGTTGAGGGGCAGAGATATCATCCACAGAGAGAGATTTTATCAGCCAAAGAATCATCAACATAGAGAGGCAGAAAGTGATCCAACAAGTCTCATGCAGAGGCTAATGCAGGGCCAAACAAAGGGTGAGAGAGAGTCTGAAGCTGAGAGCTACGGTGTGAAATCGGGAGGTTGAGAGCAGTGGCTCGGGCAGAAAATAGATTAGCTGGCTGGGTGACACAGTGCCTAGAGGGGTTGACGCAGGGATTGCGTGAGGACTTCACAGAGGCAACACAGGGCCTGCCAGAGGCACCTCATCCAGTGACCGGATCAGTCGAGATTTTTCTTAGTAATTGTGTGAGGTAATCTCACAAATCTTTCTGCCAGTTTTTAGTTCTCTGTAATTGAAAAACCCTTGAGGTATTCAGAGATGTATTTATAATTTGCTATTGCTTAATAATAATGAACACTTAGATCTGCTGCACCGGTTTTCCCACGTTGGGTTTTTCTGGGGACATTTGTCCAAAAATAACGGTGTTATTGTGTTGCATTTTATTTCTTGCTTAGTTTCTTATTTCCGCATATAAATTAATTAAATGAAGGCTGCAGTGTATGTATTTCAATATTTGTCATAGGAAACTGCAAATAACTTGTTCATGTAAATCTAACAAGTAGGAGAAATATCATTAGTTGCTATAGCAGGGATTCTCGTTTAGGAATTTTCACATGGTATCGGAGTTGCAGGTGGAACAAGAAGAGCAGTGCCAGAGAACCCAAGGCTGAGCAGAAGTGGAAATTGAAAAACTGCAGGAGGCAGTAGTTTGAAACCCCAGAGGATTTGCATAGTTCTTAGTTGGAGGGCTGAAATTTCAAGGCAGTCTCTCTCTGAGTGAGTCGACGGAGAGAAGAGCTTCTAGATTGAGTTTTTGTCGGGGTAGAGGGAGCAACGCAAAAGCATTAGCGTGAGGAGTTGGTAGGACGCAGTTTGCTAGGCAAAAAATCGTCAGAAGAGAGAGGAGAAGCACGATTGAGGGAGTTTCTTGCTTAGAGAATTCCTAGCTAAGGAATTCGAATTCACTAGAGCTGAGCAGTAGCAAGGGGCAATAATCTTACTAGCTCCAACAGGGACTGCATAAGCTAGCCCAACAACAACATAGAGGAGAGAGGATATTTTCGACATTTGTGGGAAAAATGGCAACTAGTGGCTAGAGGGATTAGGAAAGGTTGGATGGGGCATCCAACTACGTCACCTGGAAGGCAAGAATGTCATTCCTTTTAGATGAGCATGCCCTCAAGACATACGTCGACAACGTGGTGGCTATCCTTGTAGATGCAGATCCGTTGAATAAATACAAGGCTGAGATGGTGAAGGCGGAAAGAATGATCCTCGATGGAGTGAAGCATCATGTGTTCTTTCACATCGCTAGTAGAGGGATTGCTAAGGAGATGTGGGACGCTTTGTCTATGTTATATTGGTGATCTTCCGAGCAACGGAAGATGTACCTTGAGCAAAAATTGAGATCTGCTCAGACGCAAAAAGGGGAGAGTGTGGATCCATTCCCCTTGAAGCTTCAAGAGACTCATGATGAATTGTCTGCTGTGGGGCATACACCTCAAGATTCAAAGTTGGTTAGACTGGCCTTCAATTCTGTCTCAAATGAGTTGCAAGTCTTTGTTCAGAGTATCCTGGGCAGAGCGGCTTTGCCAAGTTGGGATGAGATGTGGGCGGCTCTAAAACAAGAGGAGATGAGGAGAGACTTAGTCAAGATTAAACTTGGCGAAAGCAACAGTCGTGGTTCGAAGCCCAAGGAGGAGAAGGAGAATGCAACCCTTGCATTGAAGGGACAACAGGAGAAACGAAGACGCAAGAAGGATGTCTCGAAGATCAAGTGTTTTAGGTGTGGTGAGATGGGTCACTACACTACACAATGTCCTCTCAAGAAGAAGGACAAGGATGAGAAACATGATCAAAAGGTTGCGCACGCGAAGATCGAAGAGGAGTTTGCCATGACAGCCGAGATACCTCCAAGAAGGATGTGGGTTGATTTGGCGTTGTAGGTCGAAAGAGCTACAGATTAGCAGGATCCTTAAGGAACCCACCTCTTGGATCAATTCCTTGCCACGAGATCCCAGATCAAAAGTAGCAGGATGGACTAGTGTTAGATGGTGTCGAGGAATGTTGGAGAGATAGGTGAAGTGGCTAGGAGCGCCAGTAACTGAACAAAGTAGAGTAGAGTTGGCAGTAGTGCAAATGGCACATAGCAGAGGTCAACAACATCGCAATAGATTCAGAGTGTCAACGCAGAGACTAGCAACAATTAAACTTTAACATTCACATGGTATCATACTGAACACAATGAGTTCAGTAATTTGGGATGTTTTTCCATTGCTGATGGAGTAGCAACAACAATTTGCAGTGCAGGGGTAGTTGGCAGTGGCAATGCCAGCAACAACATAGATGCAAAAGTTAAGAGGGAGTTGCGGTATGGATGTAGTGTTGACAGTGGTAGGGTCAACAACAACACAAATGCAACATTTGTGCAATACCTGGTGGACAACATGTCAGACATCAACAATGCAAAGGACGTTGCTTCAGAATCAAAGTAGTATGCAACAACGTATATTACTAGAGCAGATTCTTCGCTAAGAGGGAGTGTTGATTTGGGGTAGCATCGGATGTGCTCTAGGCCTCAAATATGGTAAGGAGGCTTGGGCACATGTATTCCAAAGAACCCAGAAAGCGCTTTGGGAAATTCCACCTAGAAACAATTTTATTAAAATAATTAATATTTTTTAATGGGCCCCTAAGTCTAAACTTAGGAAATTAAAAATATTAATGGGTATTAATCTAATTGTGGGTGTAACTTTTAGAAGAAGATGAGGATCAAGCTAAAATGATCTTAGCCATTGATTAGCTTTTAATCTGGGCTGTTGAATGTCAACGAGAAGATTATTTAAGGAAGCTTGAGGTTCATTTGGAAAATACACAGAGATATCAAGAGATCGGATTTCTAAAGTAAGAAGTTCTCATGAGGAAATTCTGGTTGAGTATATTTCTTGTAGTTGAGGGGCAGAGATAGGATCTACAGAGAGAGATTTTATCAGCCAAAGAATCATCAGCGGGGAGAGGCTGAAAGTGATCCAACAACTCTCATGTAAAGGCTGACATAGGGCCACACAGAGGGTGAGAGAGTCCGAAATTTTGCAACAGAGTCAGTTTTAGAAGCCGGGAGCCAAGGTGTGAGACCGAGAGGTTGAGAGCAGTGACTCCAGGCAACAAATCGATCAGCTGGCTAGGTGACGCAGTGCCTAGAGGCGCTGATGCAGGGACTGTGTGAGCACTGCGCAGGGCCTACCAGTGGCACCTCATCTAGTGACCGGATCAGCTGAGATTTTTCTCAGTGATTGTGTGAGGTACTCTCACAAATCTTTATGCCAGTATTTATCTCTCTGTAACTAAAAAACCCTTGAGGTATTTAGAGATGTATTTTTAATTTGCTATTGCTTAATAATAATAAACCCTGAGATCTGTTGCATTGATTTTCCTGCAATTGGGTTTTTATGGGGACATTTGTCCAAAAATAATGGTGTTATTGTGTTGTATTTTCTTTCTTGCTTAGTCTCTTGTTTCTGCATATAAATTAATTAAGTGAAGGCTGCAGTGTATGTATTTCAATATTTGTCATAGGAAATTGCAAATAACTTGTTCATGTAAATCTAACAAGTAGGAGAAATATCATCAGTTGCTGCAGCAGGGACTCCAGTTTAGGAATTTTCACATGGTATCATAGTTGCAGGTGGAACAAGAAGAATAGTGCCAGAGAACCCAAGGCTGAGCAGAAGAGTGAAATTGAAAAGCTGCAGGAGGTAATAGTTCGAAACCCAGAGGGTTTGTGCAGTTCTTAGCTGGAGGGCTGAAATTTCGAGGCAGTGTCTCTCTGAGTGACTCTGAGTGAGTTGATAGAGAGAAGAGCTTCTAGATCGAGTTTTTGCAGGGGTAGAGGGAGCAGTGCAGAAGCCTTAGCGTGAGGAGAGATGGTAGGACGTAGTTTTTTTTGTAGGCAGTTTGCTAGGCAAAAAATCATCAGAAGGGAGAGGAGAAGCATGGTTGAGGGAATTTCTTCCTTAGTGAATTCCTAGCTAAGGAATTCGAATTCGCTAGAGCTGAGTAGTATCAAGGGGCAACAATTTTACTAGCTCTAACAGGGAGTGTGCAAGCTAGCCCAACAACAACATAGAGGAGAGAAGAGATTTTCAACATTTGTGGCAGAAATGGAAACCAATGGCTTGAGGGATTAGGACAAGTTGGATGGGGCATCCAACTACGTCATCTGGAGGGCAAGAATGCCATTCCTTTTAGATGAGCATGCCCTCAAGACATATGTTGACAACATGGTGGCTGCCCTTACAAATGCATATCTGTTGAAGAAATACAAGGCTGAGATGACGAAGGTGAAAAGAATGATCCTCAATGGAGTGAAGGATCATGTGGTCTGTCACATCGCTACCAAAGCAACTGCTAAGGAGATGTGGGACACTTTGTCTACATTATATCAGAGATCTTTTGAGCATCGGAAGATGTACCTTGAGCAGAAACTGAGATCTACTCAGATGGAGAAAGGGGAGCGTGTGGATCCATTCTTCACGAAGCTTTAGGAGACCCGTGATGAATTGTTTGTTGTGGGGCATACACCTCAAGATTCAGAGTTGGTTAGATTGGCCCTCCATTCTGTCTTAGATGAGTTGCAAGTCTTTGTCCAGAGTATCCTGGGCAGAGCGGCTTTGCCAAATTGGGATGAGATGTGGGTGGCTCTAAAACAAGAGGAGTTGAGGAGAGACTTAGTCAAGGTTAAATTTGATGGAAGAAACAACAGTGGGTCGAAGTAGAAGGAGGAGGAGGAAAATGCAACCCTTGCATCGAAGGGACAACATGAGCAACATAGATGCAAGAAGGACATCTCGAAGAAGTGTTTCAGGTGTGGTGAGATGGGTCATTATGCTACATAGTGTCCTCTCAGGAAGAAGGGCAAGGATGAGAAACACGATTCAAAGGTTGTGCTCGTGAAGATCGAAGAGGAGTTCGCCATGACAATTGAGATACCTCCAGGAAGGAGGTGGGCTGATTTGGAGTTGTAATTCGAAAGCGCTACAGTTGGGTAGGATCCTCAAGGAATCCACCTCTTGGATCAATTCCTTGCTGCGAGAGCCCAGATTAGAAGTAGCAGGATGGACTAGTGTCAGATGGTGTTGAGGAGTGTCAGAGAGACAATTGTAAGTGGCTAGGAGCGCCAAAAACTGAACAACGCAGAGCAGAGTTGGCAATAGTGCAAAGGCATAGAGCAGAGGTCAGCAATAACGTAGTAGATTCAGAGTGTCAGCGCAAAGACTAGCAGTAGTCAGACTTCAGCATTCACGTGTTATCATACTGAACACAATTAGTTTAGTAATTTGGGATGTTTTTTTGTTGCTCATTGAGTAGTAGCAACAGTTTGTAGTGGCAGTGTCTGCAACAACACAGATGCAGAATTTCAGGGGGAGTTGCAGTACAGATGCAATGTTGATAGTGGTAGGGTCAATAACAGTACATATGCAACATTTGTGCTGTAGTTGGTGGACAACATGTTAGACATCAACAACGGAGAGGACGATGCTTCAAAGTCACAACAATATGTAGCAATGTATATTGCTAGAGCACATTCCTCGCTAAGAGGGAGTGTTGATTTGGGGTAGCATCGAATGTGCTCTAGACCTTAAATTTTGTAGGGAGGCTTGGGCACATGTATTCCAAAGAACCCAGAAAGCGTTTTTGAAAAATTCCACCTAGAAACAAATTTATTAAAATAATTAATCTTTTTTAATGGGCCCCTAAGTCTAAACTTAGGAAATTAAAAATATTAATGGGTACTAATCTAATTGTGGGTGTAACTTATAGAAGAAGACGAGGATCAAGCTAAAATGATCTTAGCCATTGATTAACTTTTAATTTGGGATGTTGAATGTCGATGAGAAGAATCATCCGAAGGAGAGATTTTCTCAACCGAAGAATCATCAGCAGAGAGAGACAGAAAGTGATCCAGCAGCTCTCATGCAGAGGCTAATGCAGGGCCACATAGAGGCAACGCAAAGGGTGAGAGAGAGTCCGAAAGTTTGCAGCAGAGTCAGTTTCAGAAGCCAGGGGTCGGGGTGTGAGACCGGGAGGCTGCGAGTAGTGACTCCAGGCAGTAAATCGATTAGTTGGTTGGGTGACGCAGTGCCTAGAGGGGCTGATGCTGGGACTCCGTGAGCACTGCGTAGAGGCAGTGCAAGGCCTGCCAGAGGCACCTCATCCAGTGACCGGATCAAGCGAGATTTTTCTCAGTGATTGTGTGAGGTAATCTCCCAAATATTTCTGCCAATATTTCTCTCTCTGTAACTGAATAACCCTTGAGGTATTCAAAGATGTATTCAGAATTTGCTACTACTTAATAATAAAAAACCCTCAGATCTGCTGCACCGATTTTCCCGCGTTAGGTTTTTCTGGAGACATTTGTCCAAAAATAACGGTGTTATTGTGTTGTATTTTCTTTCTTGCTCAATGTCTTATTTCGACATATAAATTAATCAAGTGAAGGCTGCAGTGTGTATATTTCAATATTTTCCGTAGGAAACTGCAAATAACTTGTTCATGTAAATCTAACTAGTAGGAGAAATATCATCAGTTGTTGCAGTAGGGATTCCAGTTTAGGAATTTTCACAATTCTGCCTTCTTCATGCCATGTTTCCTGAAGGATCTTTCATCTTACAACATGGGTATCAGTGGTGGAAGACATCCATAGATCTTCCCTCGTAGTCCTGCATAAGCCCATCCAGATATTTGTTCAAAAATAAGAAATAAACACTTAAATCAAAATTACCTTTGTGATGGTCTTTCATTATGAGATCTTCTAGTTTGCATTAGCATCCTGCATACATATCGACACATCTCCCAATGATATATATTGTCAAGGGTCTCTTTCTTTTCCAGACTTTATTAGAGTCTACATATCTTTCTTGGAGATATCCCAGTTAGATCTTTTGGTTTTTCAGATGTTGATTGCATTTTCCATGGTTGCATATTCAACAATCTCTTCCTTCCTTTCTTTTACACATTTCCTTCCGAGGAACTTCCAATAAGAGTTCCTCCAATTGTTGTCAACGACCTCATATTACATATGAGGACATATTATGTTGATTTCATCTAGACAATGTGTGACTCATGCCTTACATCCTTTCTGAGGAGGAGATCCTTTTTCTTTTGACGATGCTCCGTGTTACCTGCAACCATATGACATGACTCTTCAATATTGAATATAAGCATATATACCTCATTTTCCTTTGGGTCATCCAAACTTCTTGCAGCAACTTCCTTGATTAGAAGAGCTTCAATGCCTTGATCTGCTTCGCCTTTTATGTCATCATACCATCATCCAATGAATTCCACCAATTTGGAATTCTTGATGAAACACTTGCTTCCTCTCTTGATCGGTGAACCTTTCAATGAAGATTCCATCAGAGAATCTTGAGGATCTAGATTATCCCCATTCAACATATGTTTCCTTTTGACAAATTTATGTTGAGCCTTGACCTGAATGACATTTTTCCTTTTCATAAGTGCCACTTATGTTTTCAATGGGGTTCCCAAGAGCTATATCCTTTCATAATTGAATGCCATAGATGCCAATTTCAACCATCTTTCATGCTTCTCTATGATGATGTTGCGAGCTCTTGCTTTCAATGCTTCTATGATGCCATGATGCATCCCATCATTTTTCTTAGTGAATCATGTTGGCCATATCTTACAATAGAAGACTTAGGAACTTGAAAAGAACTTAGGTGAGGAAGACTATCTCAATCATAATAGAGATCTCTTACTTCCTCATTCTTGGACTTCTTCTTTTTAGCTTCCTCCATTTCTTCGGTGATATGAGCTTCTTCTCTTCCTCTTTTGTTATTGTCCTTCTTGATCTTAGGACAATCTCTTTTGTAGTGCCCATATTCCTGACACCCATAGCATTGAATCTTAGACATGTCTCTTTTCTTTTTTCGAGAACCAGACTTTCCAAATTTTCCCTTTCTTCTTGTCATTGTAGCATAAGCTTGATTTTGGTTACCTACTCCCACATGAGATTTGACCTTTGGTCTAGATTCTTCAATCTTGCACAATGAACATAGATTCCGGAATGGAGTAGCTTCTTTCTTCCCATAAATGCTTGAAGTAAAGTTACCGCACTCCTCTGGTAGTGCATTTAGTACAACTGTAGTCATTTCTCTATCAGACATGACTTCTCCCAGATCTTGTAGTTGATCCCAGATTTAAGATATCCTCATAAAGTATGAGGCTATTCCAGCTTCCCTTGACATCTTCAGCTTGTAGATTTTTTGCCTTAATTAGATGACTTCTTCAACAGTGCTTACATAATACAACTCTACCAGTTTGTCATAGATTTCTTTTGAAGTTTTGAGTTTAGATACATATGGGATGAGGGGATCCTTGATGGATTCTATGAGAATCCTTTAAGCCCTAACTTCCCCTTTTATATATTTTGCAAGAGCTTGAGCATCTTCCTTTCTTGGTTTAGTGATAGATCCTTTGACATGTTCCATAACCTCATTTTCAATGAGATTCAAATCTGTCCTTTTCTTCCTTCTAAGATAGTTTGAAGCCCCAACGAACTTGTTTCTTTCCTTGCAAAAAGACATTTTGGCAGATTCAAATGTTGACATAAATATACTTACTTGATAGGATGCTCCTTCTTGCTGCTTTGTTGATGTTGATGATGATATATAAGATAGAAACCTTGTCCTTGATGAAGATAGTCCTCATCAATAATGATCCTTGATCCCATAGAGAGGGAGATCCCTTAGGACCTTTGATGGTGGAGTCTTGTTGATGAAGATCAATGATGACTTCTTGATGATGTCTTCAATGGTAAGGATCTTGCTTCAATGAGAGAGAGATCATCTTAGAATCTTGATGACAACAAATTTTGATATAGCTTCCCTTGGATGAATAGTTTTTCAAGATACTTCAACTTCAACATTTTTGAGAGTGAATCCCATGAATGCTTCTTTGATTGATGACGATATGATCTTGATCTCAAAGTGCTTTTTTTGGATGAATAAACTTCAAGCTTACCTTGATTCATAGATCTCTTCAACTTGAGTAGATGTAGGGTTTTGGTCTTCTTTTCTTGATGATGATCCTAATACTTCTTTGTAGACTTCTTCTTTGATCTAGGGTTATGATGCTTCCTTTGTAGATCTTGACTTCAAGATGATCATTGCTTTGGTGCCTTCCTCGAGATTTGATCCTCGACTGTCCCTTGATAAGATGCCCTTCCTTGCCTTTGTTACCTTAGCTTTGATACCCTGATGAGAAATCTAGGGCATAGAAATCAGGTGACTTCACTTCGTTAGATCACTGCTTGTGAATGCTTTTTAATTCTTAGATTAGGATCTTCTTTTACTTATGCTATTATATTGTTCTTCTTCATCAAACAACTATCGAAGAGACAAGAGACACATAATGTAGGCTATAAACCAGGGCTAAAATCTCTCCCACTTGAGAGGAAAACTCGAACAAATTCTTCTTCTTATAGAGACTTCAATTGATGAATACCAAGACCAAGACCCTTGACCTACTTGCCACTCTAAGACTAAGACACAAAGATCCTACCTTTTCTTTCTTCTTCTTGACGAAGTCAATGCTAGTCAAAGCTTCTTCTTGCACTACAATTTTCGGTTATCTTGAATATTTCAGCCTTCCTCCACAGGTTTGCAATTTTGGCTGCCTGAAATCACTGCATAGACACACGTGTGGGCTGAGATATGGTCTTTCTTGTAGTGTCTCTCTTTCGCTTGTCTTGAGGATGGTTCCTTGTTGTTTCGACTAGCAAGGGTGCTGGTGTGAAGACCCTTTCCTCATCCTTTATCACAACAAATGTACATACTGCAGAAACCCTAGTTTTTGCCACAGGTGTGAAGGTGTTTTCCCAAGAAATAGTTCCAAAAGAGCTTGATCTTCCTCTTCCTTTCCTCTCTAGTTAGTAGGCTGTCTTCCTTGAGGACTTTACACTCTTTTCTGTCTTCTTCTCCTTCACTGAATTTGTCTCCCTGAAATAAGATCATATGGTGATTTCCCCTGTACATAGGCCGACATGAATTGAGTGCGTGCTGACATGACTTTTGGGAGGTTTCATTATTCTTCTTGAAGCCGACTTGAAGGAGGTGTCTTTGCTTGGTCTTGGAGGGCCTGCTTCTACATTTAATGGCTCATACAAAAATGTAACATGCCCAAGAAGGGTCCTTCATACATGACATTGACTCAAATTGACTTTTATGACTAGATGACAAAACCTAAAGGTTCACAATGGAAACCTTAACTAAAATAAAATTCCTTAACCATGAAACCCATGATTCAAGCACTACAAAAATAATTTTATTTTCATCTTTTCATCAATTACATAAAATCACAATTACACATGTCATTATGAAGACCGAACTTAGTTACACTTTTCAACATTTCCTTTACTGGCCATTAGCTTTAGGGTTGGCATTACATGGAAATCCCGATTTTGGTTGTGTGGTCCCGCTTCCTAATACCACCTCCATTACTCCCCTTCCACTCATTTTAGCCCCATTCATCTCTTTTCCCATCTAGGTCCATATGTATCCACTGGGTCCTAGTGGGGTTAACCTCCCTCTCCCCTTGTCCACACCTTGGGTCGGGTCTAGAATGATTCCCTAGAGGTTGATGCAACTAGAAAGAAAATAAAAAGCATAATTTGGCTACTCTCAATAGGAAATGTACCACAAAATGCAAAATATGGTTGAGACACACAAATTTAACACATGGGCAAAAACCAAACATGATCTCTACCCCTTATCCATGGCCATCACTCTGGTTCCTATTTGCCCTAGATGAGGCCCCTTCATCATTAAGGAACCCATGATTGTCCAAAACCCTAGTGGGAAATGAACTGCCCCACCTCATGGGGGTATCGACCGCTACATGTTACACATCATGCTCTCCATCCCCTGGAGCCGTAAGCAATTATGAAGAAAAATCATTCAAAGGCAAAATGCATATGAATAAGGGTTGAAAAACAAAGGCCAGGGTAACTCATGTACCACGATTTGCTCCCTCCTACACTCATATACCTAGGTGTGGCCTTCCTTTGTTATAGCCACTGTTGCACCTTGACATGTGGTTTGGATGATTCTCTTGATCCCAACTCCATTACATTATTATATCATTTTCCACCTACCATTTAAGGGATGTACCATGGAAATGTCAACCCTTTTATAGGTTGAAACCACCTAATAGAGTCTTTGGTTAACTCCCTATTGAGCTTGGAGACACTTGTACATGCCACTACCCACTATGGAAGGGCATGCCACCATGAAGTGCCCCATTGATCTCATGAATTACAAGCTTTATTACTTGATTATTCTAATGAGTTGGTGTATTCCAGAGCAAGAGGATGCATTGGATCTTATGCAGAATTGCAGGTGGGTCTTCATTTGGGGTGTGGTCTCCCTATATGGGGTCCTATCCCTCCAGAGGGCCATATTGATACTTGTAGGGTGAGCGTTGAGAGCCATGGACCTCCACCATATCAAAAATTATTTCATGGATCCCCAACATCAATCATTGATTGTTCGTGTTCCACCTTTTGGATGAGGATGATGCGTCTGGTTCACCATGCCCAATTGGCTCCACACTTGCACCATACACTTAGCAGATGTTCCAGTGTCTAGAGGATGTCCTTCGCTGCAGAGGTAGGGTTTATGTCATCAACCTTGCCCTTACAAATGGTCTATAGTCATTTTTGATCCACTTGGAGACCCATGAGGATGTCCTTGTGCCCTCACTCACTTGGGAGCATCACAGGTTCTTGCTTGGATAAAAAGGTATCAACCCCTTTTTTACTATGTTTGGAGTCCAATTCTTCATCATGGCACTCCTTGGACTTCATTAGGCCTCCTCAAAGGCCCAACAACTCACTATATTGATCATTAGACCCTCTTGAGAGGCTTATTCTTATGTTATTGAACTATTTGGTGGGTTTATCACCAAAAGTATTGTTATTATGCACATTATTTTATTTTAGGGGCTCAATTAGGAAAATTTAGCTAAATCGAATTCATTAGAGAGTGTATAAATAGAAGTGAGATGATTCATTTTGATCATCATCACTTGGATTGGGTCTCTCTCTCTCTCTCTCTCTCTCTCTCTTGTGAGATTTTCGCTATTCCTTTTGGAGGATGAATTTGGATGTAATGGATGAATTTTGATCTTTGGATATTTCTCTCGTCTTAGAGCTTCATTATTGGCATAATATGATGATTGGATATACTCTTTTATACATGTAAGTACTCTTTTAATGATTATTCTTGTCATTTACTTTGGTCACATGAATATTGTTGGGATTTTCGCTATACAAGTCTGAAATTCACTGTTGTTCTATATGAAATTGTGGGAATTTTTGTTCTTTATAGCATTGCATCATGTCATGGGCCATGTATAAATGGGCAAATGTTACTAGAGATAATTTATGTTAAATACATCTCGATAAGTCATCATTTATTGCAAACCAAAGTATAAAGTCATTACAACAACTGTTCTCATGCTCTAAATGCCATGCAGAGTTGTTGAAGGCCTCCTTGATTGAGTGAGTTCTTCCCAATACATAAATTCTTCTTGACTCGATCTCTCCCAAAGGACAAGGCACTAATCCCCATTGGTGATCATTTTCAATGTTTATTCTTTTCACCTCTCTCTTTTTCTAGGCCTAGCCTACATAGGTCACCTAGGGCATCAATTATCTCACAATCTAACCATCCAAACACTTCGTTTTTTCGTCCACAACTGCGTCGAGGTTTGCTTTAGAGGCCCCTCAAATTTGAGGCAAATTCGATGGTGGCATCTTGAGGTATAGCAAGCCCTAGCTCAGGGACCATTTCTTGCCCTAATTTTCCCTTGGCTAGTGTCCTCATTAGGATCATTGCATTAAATCATCAAAAGAAGATCCTTTCCTTAATCCTCTTGCCTTCCCTAATTAGGTCAAGTACATCCTTAGTTGATAAAATCCATACCCTTGACCTAATTTTGGGTCCAATTGACCCTTTGTGGTCCCCCAACTTGTTGATGCCAATTCCACAAAGATCACTTAGAAGCAAAAGCATTCATAGGGCATTTTGAGTTTAGGGGCTTCCTTGATCATATATACTCTCAAACCCTAACCTCAAAGACCCTCTGAGCCTTCCTAGAGAGCTTATCACCTTGCTTCTCGAGCAAGCAAACCATACAATTGAGTCTCTCTTCTGAATAGGCCTTAGGAATCACTCCTTGTCCTTTCATTGACCTACTCATCTTGTGATTCCCTTTATACTAGGTCTCCTCCCATCGGTGAAAGTCTAGAAAGAGCAGGGAGCATTCGCTGAGGTGATAGTGGACTATCACTCAATTGTTTCCTTTGACCTAGTAGTTGCCCTTTTAGGATCTGCGCTTAGGACGCCAGCTAATTTGAGTGGTAACAATTCCTACCACTTGAAAGATGTACCTTGGACATGTCCTTCCCTTTAGGGGTTGGGAACACCTAATAGAGTTGTTTATGTTGAAATTTGGTACCGAAGGACAAGTGGTTCCCTAAGGCTTTGATCTTTGGCCTAGGGAAAAGTGTTCAAAATAATTTAATTTTTCTCCTAAAGTGACTTTAAAATTTTATAAAGTCAAATCTAATTTAAAAATGACTTTAAGTGATAAAGTTACTAGAGTCTAATTTTAAAGTGACTTTAATAAAGTCAATATAAAATTAGAAAGTAAAGGTGATTTTGGACATAAATGACTAAGTGGGTCTATATTAAAGCAAGGTGAATTAAAAAATAGAAACTGAAATTTAAATGAGATTTAATCTCAGCCATAGATCTCAATATATTTCAGCCATTGGATTTAGGGATTCCCCAAAAGCCACATAGGGTTAGATTAAAGGAGGGAAAGGAGGAAAAGGTCATTCATTTTCTTTCATGAGCAGATTGAGAGAAGAAGAGCAAGAGAGCAAGGGAGATTTCTGGACAGGGAGGAGGAAGCAGAAGCTTGGCACACATTCCAAGGCAGCATCTCAGCAAGTCTGTACAGTTGAGTTAGCACACAGTGAAAGGCAGATATTGGGCACGATTTTCTGGAAAGGCCGTACATCAGTTTTGGTTCAGATTCCAAGGAGGCCGTACAGCAAGTGCATAGAAATCGAGGAGCAGAAATCCGTATAGCAAGTGGCTGTACCTTGGCACGCATTTCTAGGTAGAAATCCATACTGCTGTACTGCTGTTTTTTTGCACAGAAATCGAGGAAAACCATACAACAACATTTATGGTAGCTTGCATGCTTTTCTAGGCAGTGCGTACAATAACATTTAAGGTTGAAATTTGGGCACAAAAATCAAGGAGGCCGTACAACATTTATTGCTGTTTTGTTTTGTTGTTTGCAAGTTTTTCCAGTTGGCTGTGAGGCACGGAAAACGAGATAAGTTGTAAAAGTTTGCTTGCTGATTTTTTTGCTAAATATTTCTCTGACTGTAAAAAGCATTTTACAGAAATAAGGAGGAGCTTTCGAACTAGTTTTCCCCAAGAGTTGTAGGGGGTTTTTCTAGGGTCACCTTAGACCAAAATTACTGTGTTTAAATGTGTTGAATGGCTGTTTGTATGTGCTGATACTTATTTCTGCATTTTTCAGCATTCTGTAATATTTCCAGAATTTGTGTTTTCAACAAAATTTATTTTCCAGTTGTTGAATGTATGGATATGGGAAAGGGCATTTAACTATTTTGGAGAAATAAGGTGAAACTAAAAACCGGGGTGGGAAATGAGAATTTTTTACATGGTATCAGAGTTTGAGTGCTGAAGTGCAGTTTGGGACAACAAGGAGGAAAATTCCAGCAAACTGATTTTTCACAAACAACAATTTTATCTTTACTACAGTAGTGCTATTTTTTAGTTTTAGGACAACAGGATGTCATTGGGATTGAGGGTGGAGGATAGGTTGGATGGGCATAACAATTACAGTGTTTGGAAGGAGAGAATTCAGAGTATCTTTGAGGAGGCAGAAGTTTGGGACATTATGGTGCATACCACACAGAACCCTGTTGTTGTATCTACTGATGCTACTCAGTTGGCTGATTATAATAAAAAGAACAACAAGGGTAAGAGACTGATTCTAGACGGAGTCAAAGACCATTGCATTCCTCATGTGAGAGGAAAGAGAAATGCCCATGAGATGTGGACAACATTATCCAATCTCTACTAGAGTACCAATGAGAACCGAAAATTGTTCTGAAGGAGAAGCTGAAGACCATTAAGATGGGTAATGATAGTGCAGCTGGATATCTCACAAAGATTACTAATGTGAGAGATGAGTTGGCAGCAGTTGGAGAGGTCATTCCACCCACTGAGTT
>APFE030977686.1:98389-110538 GCA_000404065.3 Pinus taeda | reverse complement strand
TCAGTTAGACTAACTACAACTAGTTCAACTAAGTCAAACTGAACACAACTCCATCAACTCCTCATTCAACTCCACCAAACTCAATCACTTGAGTTCTAACTGAAGTCCTTCATGCAATAGCTCAACTAACCCATAAGAAAAGCGAATTTCCTTTTGTCAGTTGCATGTGCCACATCCGTAGCTTGAACTGAAGTATTGCAAGAGAATAAGATAATGTTTATAGTCCAAATATTATTAAGAGCTAATAATATTTGACTGTTCTATATTTACAGTGGCATTCTAAAAATAGACTCAGCCCATATGTCTAAAAATAGAAGTCCATCTATTTTTACCAACATGACCAATCATCCATAAATAGAATCCTGCAACTCATAGACCATGATCCATATGTCTAAAAATAGACATAGTGTAAAAATAGACTTTGCGCCAAAAATAGCCTGCGGGCACAATTAGTGAAGGTGACTTCTTTTCACTAAGCTCTATCATCTTTTTGCATTTTCAACACTCCCTCTCAACAAGATATGGATTATCTGCAACCCCTATCCTGTAACTCTGGAATGTTCTGCATGCAACACATCTACCCGGTCCACTTGCTCCAACAACACTTGGAACAAAAACACTCCTAACTGACCACTCTGTTGGTCTAGGAACATACTCTAATGCTGAAGCTCTACCTACTGCTGACAAGTGCTCCCTCTCTGACATCTGCACTACTGCAACATATCCATGCATCTTGCACCATTGCACACCTCTCTATGCCACCTAGCACTGTGCAAAACACTTGTGCCTCTTGCATTGCTGCAGCCTGCTAGCTATGGGCTGTCCTGGGATTCCCTGCACTGTCGCTCTCTCTGTCACTCCATCCACATCTGTCTTTACCCAATCAGTCAATTCCTGCTACTCCACATCGGGGCTCCTGTAGCAAGGTCTCAACCAAGAGGTTGGGTACCTCAAGGATCGTGCCCCTCCTCCTTGGGACGATCACTCTATATTGCCCCACCTCTTACTTGGAAGTATGGTTGCATGTGATCCCTTAGCCCACCTGGCTCGAAGTTTCCCCCTACTGGAGGTCTCTGCATGAGTAGATGTCTCTACTCGATCTCCACTGAGATTCCCCTGTTGTAGCTACTCCACAACCTCCTGAAGCTGCTGCACCAATCGTGGCTCCTCCACCATTGTCTGAGACTTCTTCTGGCTCTGCATGTTGAGAGGTAATATACCCTCCCTCTCAACCACCAAGTCTCCATCAGTTGCCTTGCTACTCAAGGCTTTGCATGTATCTTGAACCTCAAGAGCATACAAGTTCTTGACCCATGAACCAATCTGCTTCACCTGTCTTGTGATGATGTGTCTAAGGAAAACCTTTCCCTCTCTGAAGACTACATCATAGGCTCTGTCTTCTAGCATTGCGATTGACACCAAGTTTCTCTTCAGTCCTGGTACATACTTGACATCGATCAACGTAATGTGAGATCCATGCTCCCTCTGAAAAATAACTGTGCTTACACCTGAGACACTATACTTCTCATCATTACCCAACACTATGAGTATCTGGAGATCTTTCTCCTCCAAAGTACTGAACAAACTTTTGTCGTCGGACATGTGGAAAGAAGCTCCACTATCAAGAAACCAACCACTTCCCATCATGGATTAAACCATGCATGTGAAGAGTGTGAAATCCAACTCAAACTATGAAGCAAGTGCCTCACCTTTAGATCCTTCCCCGGATCCCTTCTTGGATTTCCTTCGTGGACAACTTGAGGCATAGTGGCCCACCTCATGACAACGAAAGCATCGCACTTTCAATTTGTCAACTTTATTCTCATCATTGGAAGAACTGGATTCAGAAAGAGAAACCTTCTCCTTCCCCTTCTTCACCTTACTCGCTAAGGCACAGTTCTCCTCATCATACATAGATGAAGAACTGTCTCTGGTGCTCTGTCTGATCTCCTCTTGCACAAGATCTGACCAAAGTCTCTCCCATCCTGGCAATTTCTCCCGACCATTGACAGAGTTCTGATAGAAATGCCAACTCTTTGGAAGACCAAGGAGAGCCAAGTTCACCATGACAGTCACCCTCACACTTCCTAGCTCATTCCTGCATTAGGTGAACTTCGTGAGATACTCGGGCATACTGTCTCCATTCTCACACTTAATGTTTCTGAGTTTATCCTTGAGCGCCAACTTCCTCTTGTCGCTCTTTCTTTGGAATAGATCTGTCAACGCTTTCCACATTAAGTATGGAGAAGCCTTTCCATTGGGGCTGGATACAATGTGATCCCTCACGCCCTCCAATAGAATCCTTCGACACTTTGCTGTCTTCTTTTGCCAATCCCTGACTTGAGTAGCATTAGTAGGTTTTGGGACATCTACACCTATGAACTCCGTCAACCCATTGTCATCTAACACTGCTGCCATCCTGTCCTTCCATGCAATATAGTTTGAGTTGCCCTCAAGGGCATACTCCAATCGCAATCCATTGAAAGACATTTCAACTTTGACACCAAGAAAACACTGTTGTAAATTCGAATTCCACCAGCTCAAAACTCAACCGCTTCTGATCTAAAATTCATGAGAACAAAGTATTTATCGTACAGAGATCTATTGTATGGGCATTCATCGAATATCTCACCTTCCAAAAGAAGGATGAATCCAGAGGTTGCCTGGCCCGGTTACAGACTTTGCCTGAAGAAATAAAATGTAAACACTTTCTGAATAATAGATCCGATGATCAACTTTGCACTGATATCATGTAGAAATCTCTTCTACAAATCAGCTAGCTCTGATACCATATAGAAATTTTGAATAATATGACACTTATTCACAGATATTATCCTAATTATACACTATTTGTAGAATCATTCATAATACATAACCTCCTCTATGTTGATCATCAATTTGCAGTATTAAAGAGACAATTGCATGCGCACATTGAAGCATCAATCACACATATCAACACAGTACGTACTGGGGAAAGCATACAGCTGAAAACCCCCAACAATCTATATATTACATTGATTGAGAACATGTAGCAATACATAGTGCAATACTCCTCGCAAGTACTCAGTACTATCTCCACCTGTTACACAGAAACTAGCTTAGATCTAAATCAATCACAGTTTCAAATCTCCTCCGCTGCTTCCCTGCCTCCACTGCGCAATCCTGCATGAGAATGGGTGAGAATGGTTGATCCAAACTTGTATTTCCCTTGGATATACCACACAATCCTCATTGGCAATACTCAATCCATTGATTGTGCAAATCTCATGCACAACTATAGTCACAACTGACAACTGTCTTGCCCTTTCACTCACCTCTAACACTTGTCTCCATTGAACTGTCCATGCACTGAGTTAACTGATGTATACTTTAGTTGATTTATGAGTTAATAATTAGTGAATTAATTAATAATTAATTCACACCACTCATCATTAGTCTTTGTCAGTTAGACTAACTACAACTAGTTCAACTAAGTCAAACTGAACACAACTCCATCAACTCCTCATTCAACTCCACCAAACTCAATCACTTGAGTTCTAACTGAAGTCCTTCATGCAATAGCTCAATTAACCCATAAGAAAAGCATATTTCCTTCTTTCAGTTGCATGTGCCACATCCGTAGCTCGAATTGAAGTGCTGCAAGAGAATAAGATAATGTTTATAGTCCAAATATTATTAAGAGCTAATAATATTCGATTGTTCTATATTTACACTGGCATTCTAAAAACAGACTCTGCCCATATGTCTAAAAATAGAAGTCCATCTATTTTTACCAACATGACCAATCATCCATAAATAGCATCCTGAAACTCATAGACCATGATCCATATGTCTAAAAATAGACATAGTGTAAAAATAGACTTTGCGCCAAAAAATAGCCTGCGGGCACACTTAGTGAAGGCGATTTCTTTTCACTAAGCTCCATCATCTTGTTGCATTTTCAACATGGTTTTGGGCTGGTTCTAGATATTCTGACACACGAGGGCTGAATTTTGTGATGCCATTTTGGTTCAGTTTACTGTATTCATGGGATTTCACTGATACCATTACCGAATGAATGGACTAGTTATTGGCTTCTATAAGATAAGTGCTATTTTCCTTATTGATTCCAAACATGTTAATGTGCAGTAAGTTTTCCCTTTTGTAACCTCTTTCCAATTTTGTATTTCTTCCTTAAAACAATGTTAAGGCAACTATTATGTTTCTGATTGATAAATGGATTTGTCTTCACTGCTAAATAGAAGAGAGTACCGGTGCGAGACCACATAATTACTTATGTTATCTTTATGCATGCAGTACCTATCATTCTTCAAATTTACTCGTGTCTATGAGTGTTATTGGGAAATCCAGTGTCTATGCAGAGCTGCTAGTCCCACTAAGATGGGTAGCTATCTTCAAAACAAACAGATTAAAGTTACTTTCATTTTCCTTTACGAGAAGTAGATAGGAGAGGAGCAAAGAATACCAACCTCAATCTCTCGCTTGGTTCCTTTCTTGTTTCTTCTCCCTTTTGACAGATCTTTGCTGCTCCTCCCTTGACTAATCCACTTCAAAGAGTACCTATAAAGTCAAAGCAACATAATACCTTCAAAGTGCAGAGATATACAAACATAAACAATATAGGACCAGATATATATTGACCACATAAATGTATATATTGTCAAACATACAAGAATGTGGAGGAAAACTTGAATAGCTTTATTGATATAAAGATTAGAAGAGAGGATTACAACCCATCGATCTGACCCAGTGTCATCCTCCCAGCATGAAAGCCCTTCTTCACCTCATGAAAAGCTTAGATCACCCAACACTATGATATTCCACTGGGAAACCAACAACACTTCCTTACAAGATACAAGATTCCAACCTCTGGATCTCTGGGATGAGGGATCGATATATAGATGATTGTAGGGGGTGAGTCAGCTTCTGGGATTTTGATTAGTGTCTTCTCTCTGATAGTTCTTGATTCCACTTGGAGATTGATGATCTCTTACTCATCCTTGGGCGAATTCATAGAGGCAAGTGTCACAGGAGAAGTTTCTAGAAGATTCCATGATCATCCACTTTGCAAACTGTCTTTGCCATTTGTCTACTCTTGCCCATCGCACCCTATAGAAGGGATTTTCAGTATGCATCACACTTTTTGCATGTGGCAGTTGAGATGCATCACACCCGCTGCACTGAGCAGTCTGTATAGTCCAGTTTTGACCAGTTCTGAGTAGTTTTCTGTGGAGAACTTCTAGGAGATGATATAATCAGCTAACCTTGTTCCTTTAGGGTATGAAACAACACTTTTAGGGACTCAGAGCCCTTGGTTTATGGACATATATGATTGGGGTTACAGTTCCCAAATATGTCTATAACAGTTGCCCCCTAAAGTACGAGGTCATAAATCTTTGATGTTGGGTGAAATGCTTTATCATGAGAATCCGAGGTGTTTCAAAGTGGAAGGAAACCTGTAATAAGATACAATACAAACATTATCTTCATAATATTTTCATGATCTAGCTGAGGCAGGCCTTACCATGCTCAGCATTATAAATTCATTTTCATATACATAGGACAAACAATCGTCTGTGTGGCAGACTGATGATTCTAATAGAGCCATCATCCTTTGATTCGGATGATCATCTGTGCAGCAATGATGTACATTTAATGTCTTTATTTTCCTGAATATATCGCAGCCCAGATGGATGAAACTAGATCCAGGGTCTTCAAACTCATCCAATCTTCGCCCAAAGTACAAGTCAATCCATGTGAAAAATGTTCTGGAGTCGAACATGGAAAGACATCGCTTGATTACCAGCGAATGATGTAAGCTGTTAACAGGCGCGAGAGGAATCATCAATAATGATGATGACCCTCAAGGTACTACAATACAATTCGCGTGGTGTGAAAATGGGACTTGGCATCGAACACCACGCAAAATATTTCGGTCGAAGGCCATTGATGTACACCTGTTGTCGGAAGTGAGAAACTTGCCATTGAGGCATGCAAGCTTCAAATTACTGAAAGGGTTGTTCCTAGGTCAACTTCTCGGATAATGAGATGTCATTGACAAGAAGTGACCTGTCGTAGGAGGGCCTTAATGAATCCCACATCTACGACATGGAAGGAGAAAATTATTTTGTGGAGGTGAAAATGACATGATGATATAGGGTTCAAGGTGGCGGTCATGAAAGAATGAAGCGTGAAGGTATTGCAGTGGGCGAGATGCAAGCTGGGTTGGTGAATTCTCTAATCGACTTCTCTTGAACATATCGGCGACACTGAAATGGATTGGTAGCATTAACCCCAAAGATGGATGGTATGATGGACCAATGGTAGTATGATCGGTTAATGGAATAACCCAACCCGACTCAATCATGGTGATGGAGTGAAAGTGTCATGTTCAAGAGCGACTCGCTACCAATAATGTTTCT
This sequence comes from Pinus taeda, assembly GCA_000404065.3. NCBI lineage: Eukaryota > Viridiplantae > Streptophyta > Pinopsida > Pinales > Pinaceae > Pinus > Pinus taeda. Next base: position 104,116 of record APFE030977686.1, on the reverse strand, counting down.
TCAAGTTTTCTTCCCAATTTTCCCCAATCATTGTTGACCAATACCTCTTTATTTTTATCAAGCTTGAGGAGGATAACATATGCTTGTTCTATAATTTTCCCTTCAAGAAAACCCGTCGCTATGTTTTAACGAGCCTAGCGACAATGAAATGTGTTCTTGTCTCTATGGACAAGTTTGTCGCTATTGGTTTTAACGAGTTTAATGAAAAAGACAACTCGGTCCTTTTTCAATTTTAGAGAGTCTGAAAAGGGACGAAAGGAAACTCTAGTAATCCTTTTTCGCCATATAATCCCTTAAGTCCAAAAAAGTATAAAATAATACAAAAGGGATGAATTTTCGATAATTTTAACGAGCTGAACAAGACAAGTGCTTGATATTTTTGTGTAATAATCCCTCAGGTCCAAAAATATTAAAATCAAGACGAGGGATAGCACTTCCGATAGCTTTAACGAACTGGAGAGGCCAATTGCTCAACAATCTTTTCATATTTTACGAGTCAGATGAAGAGAGCTTAAAGGAGACTCGTTTTTTAGGAACGAGTGATATTTTTGGGTAGCTGCTAATTCGAGGTAAGGTTTGGAATTTTCCAATCACGGCAGGGTCATAAGGATGGCTAACATAATCACTTGTCGCAGTTGTTCCTCAAAAGGGTAAACAATCAAATGGAGGCATATGATTAGCTAAAACAGAGTGGAGGTGATGGTAAGAACACGACCAGGGCTCAAAAGCTGATGATAATGCAATTGCAATGGTTATTTACCGGAGGTCGGTTCATTTTTTAATGATCTTAAACTCTGGGGGAAAATTTGCTCATTTCTTAGGTTTAATTTTTAACGAGCTTGAACTTCGCATAAAAATTGCTCGTGCCAGTCGCATGATAAGGATGTCTCATCGATAGATTTCATTTTTATGGAGCTTGCACCATTCAAAGATTTGCTCTGTATCCTTTCTTCATGTAAGCTAGGAACGACCAATCCTACAATTTTAAAGGGTTAAGAATCTACAAACTAAGAAAATAAATGGTCGCTCTTCACTTGCACGTAAAAATGTTTGCGTGGCCCCAGGTATAGTGAAATAGAGTTTCCAGGCTACCATATGGAAGTTCTCGCATTTGCAAGATAGTTTCCATCCGCGTAGTAAACGGAAACACTTCCCAACTTAGTCCATTTGGATAAAGTTGATTCTAGCTCCAACCACCTAACCTTGATGATGGAATCTTATTCCGGTCTAATCCCATTTTCCTCAACGGACAGGTGTCAGACTAGTCATATATCCTTCGCGGAAACCTACCCTAAACCCAAAGTTTCCCTGCCGAAGCAGACCGGGGTGCATGCCCCCTGGGTTTCCGTCATGGCCACTGAATTACTCGCATTCTTCAGGTGGACGGACTGGAGATTGATGAGACATTCCTTTTGTAAAAAGACCAGTTAGGGATGGCATTCGACTATTAGCTATGTGTGAGCCAGGGAATGAAAGCTGGTCTATGAGCTAGACCACTCAGCCTTCATGTGGAAAACAAATTAGTCAAAAGAGTGAGGAGACAATGACTCCCATGCTATAAATATAGTCGCACCCAAGGAGTAGATTATAATCTAAAGGTCCTTGGACTACCATTATGTTCAGATACATGGTTTTCCCTCTCAAAGTTATAGGCAAACTTGGAAGCATCCCTAATGGTCGATTGGTTCCTTTGTCAAAGCCTGTTATATTTCGCATCTTAGGAAGAAGTGATGGCGAACCAAGCGCTTTCCATGTAGTTGAGGAAATAATATTCACAGAAGCCCCTTCATTTATGATGGTACCGACCATGACCATTTTGTAAGCTTGTACAATGATTCAGAATGGTACATTAGACGGTAAATGGGGTCTACCTAGTAGATTCCAGTCGAAGGAAATGACTAGTTTGCTCAGAGGTGGGACCAAATAAACGGCCAGATATGACCCTCACAAACTTCCTTTCTGTAGTAAAGGAATGGCTAAATTTCCCCCATGTTCATCAGAGTCTGTGTTTACGAAAAGAATTTGAACGGTGTCATTCTCATTCTCTTCGGTGACTGTATCATCTAAAGATGGACCTTTCGAAGACAAGACTGGGTCGACAGCTGCCTCGACCTTTTGACTTTCATCTTGTATGGATTCAGAGGGTTTATCTTCAATGATAGATGCTTCAATTGACCACAAAGTTGTGTCAGTCATATTTTCAACTAGCGATGGACTCGGCAAGAGTTTCTTGTACCCAGGAGGAAGCTGTAGCAATGAAGTGGGATGGTTATCCAAGACTCTTTTGTCTTCGTCTAGGAAGGGACAGCGGTGGACAACATGATTGCCTTCACACAATTTGCAAGGAAATTTACATTTTCCTTTCTGTCGAGAGACTTCATTTTCACTAGTTGACGATGTACTCTCAACATGATCGTCAGAGGTTGATGACACCAGATTGTGTGAATGAGGAGAACAGTCCCTTAAGATCCAAGGGATGCAAGGACAATCTCGATGATAGTGGTCCCCTTTGCAAATGACACATGGATATTTGGGTTTGGATGGTGCAGTGTGTGGATTTTCGCCAGATGATGCATGGTTGCCCCTTTTTTCCTTTGGCTCCTTCTTCTTTTTCTCCTTCCCTTTCTTCTTCTTCTCAGTTACTTGGTTTTTAGCTTTATCAACTTCACCAAGCGAAGAGGAAGGAGGGGAGGGAGAAACAAGTGAAGCAGAAGGTTGGGGGGTAACTCTAGTATCATCTAGTTGCTAACTTGATTGCTCAGGAATCGCGGTGGTTTGAATGACAGAGGTCGAGAAGAGCCATATTGGCAAGCCAATTGTCAGTCCTAGGAGGGACAATGTGGACATATGAGGTGCACAAACATCTCCCCAAGAGGAGAAAGGACTAGGATTTCCCTCAAGGGGAAATCCTTGGTTGGTGGACTCCATTTTTCTCAACCTAAGACCAATGAGGGAATAGTGACATTATTCCGATTAAAATAAATTTTAGACGCTTTGAAACAACTTGCTTTTTCAATTTTTAAGAGTCGAGAAAAAGCTAAAGATGACTCTAGTTGCCTTCGATTTTTAATGAGTCTGGAGTGAAAAGTGATTAGATGGATCTTTTCTTTTAGGGAGTCTGAAAAGGAATGAAAGAGACTACTCTATAAATCTAGACAGAGGGATTACCAAACCAATCACAAAACTGCAGAATACTTTTTACAGTATGGCAGTCAATCTTCTCGAACGCTGTGTTCAGTGCATTGCGATCGATAGGGTGGCAAACATGACTTACTAAGGATAAAGGATATAGCCTATTGCGGTCTCCCAATATATACTCAATGGTACATGGGGGCACAAGTCCGTACTGGCACTTGTCGTCTCAAAGAGGAGGAATCACCCAACCTACAATGAAAGCGATAGTTACCAGGTTTTACGATGCCAAAATATGTCTCTAGCCTAGACTTCTAAATGTTGTGCGTTAGGTTCCAAAGCGTTTTTATGTTCATTGAATTTATTTTACAGTTGATCTTTCTAAAGAAGTTTGCCTTCAGGCACCGCAGGGAATGTAGATAACAATCCTAAAACGCAATTAAAGATGATAAACAATCATTAATCTTCTGCAATAAATCCTAGCTACTAAGGGAAGAGAAGCGGGATTCTTTCAACATAGAGCAGAGAGCACACACTAGATGCATTGTCCTAAATCAAAATCAACAAGCAGTCTAAATGCAAATGCACATGCATGTATTTGTTTTTGTTTTCTTAATGTGTGAATGACAAAAAGAATGCTAAGTACAAATCTGAATCGTTTCAAGCAACGGTACTAATGATTTTCTCTTCAAAAGACGAAAGGAAGATAATGATGACACTTTGCAATTTTTAATTGAAAACTGCTTTCAACACTTGAAAAACTATTAATTCAAATCAAATACAAGAGTAACAGTGTAATTGACCATCAAGAATAGTAGGATTCTTTTCTTTGACTGAAATCGACACTTGCGGCACTTCCAAATCAAAAGATGACAGTTTGATTACATTACTTCTTTGTAAAGGAGAACCATAAATGGCGAACAATACATAAAAACATTTATAGTTCTTTGTACTATGGAGGATAAATCATGCAAAGGAAGGGAGTTTCCACAGTGGTATATTGATCACAGGTAGCAAAACTCCTGAATAAAGCTGAAGAGAGTGAACAAAAAACCAAAATCTGGAAGCAGAATAAGTCTTATTTTATCATCGCACCTATAACACAGGGAAAGAGTGTTGCATCTCACCTACTGCACATGGGAGGTGCGATGCATCCAGATTCCCAAGAGGAGAAGGTGCGATGATCTAGGGACGAGACTTCAACTGGGTTCTTGGTCACAGTTTGCAGCTTATTTCAAGGATTTAAGCTGAGCGAATGATAGTCAATAAATGAAAATCACAGGGGCTGATCCAATGAGGCTACTTGAGCCACCACCAGGGAAATTAGGATGTTTGCAAATCAATTTTTCAGTTTATAAACAAAACTCGGAGATAGACTGAAGTAGCTTTGATCTACTTTGCACTTGCATAGCAAATGAAATTCGAAGGCTAGCTGGCTTGAGTTGAGGCTTTGTCTGTAAGTTTATAAAGCAAACAAATATAGACAAGCAAACAAGCTATTCACTCCCCAGTGGAGTCACCATTTTGTTATCGGGAAATCTAGTGTCTATGCAGAGCTGCTAGTCCCACTAAGACGGGTAGCTATCTTAGAAACAAACAGATTAAAGTTACTTTCATTTTCCTTTACAAGAAGTAGATAGGAGAGGAGCAAAGAATACCAACCTAAATCTCTCGCTTGGTTCCTTGCTTGTTCCTTCTCCCCTTTAACGGATCTTTGCCACTCCTCCCTTGACTACTCTGCTTCAAAGAGTACCTGTAAAGTCAAAGAAGGATAATACCTTCAAAGTGTAGAGATCTATGATCATAAACAATATAGGACCAGATATATATTGACCACACAAATGCATATATTATCAAACATACAAGAACGTGGAGGAAAACTTGAATAGCTTTATTGTTATAAAGATTAGAAGAGAGGATTACAACCCATCGATCTGACCCAGCGTCATCCTCCCAGCATGAAAGCCCTTCTTCACCTCATGAAAATCTTAGATCACCCAACACTATGATATTCCACCAGGAAACTAACAACACTTCCTTACAAGATACCTCTGGATCCCTGGATGAGGGATCCATATATAGATGATTGTAGGGGGGTGAGTCAGAGTCTAGGATTTTGATTAGTGTCTTATCTCTGATAGTTCTTGATTACACTTGGAGATTGATGATCTCTTACTCGTCCCTGGGTGAATTCAAAGAGGTAAGTGTCACAGGAGAAGTTTATGGAAGATTCCATGATCATCCACCTTGCAAACTGACTTTGCTATTTGTCTACTCTCGTCCATCACACCCTACATAAGGGATTTTCAGTATGCCTTGCTATTTTTGCATGTGGCAAGTGATATTGTTATAAAACTAGCTCAAGAAAAGATAGAAAAGATAGATCAACGCCTTAGAATTCAACCTCTTCGAGGGGGAAACCACCTTTACATTACATAAATGAAAAATTCTTGGATGATTGAAATGAAAAAACCTCCTTTCTATATATAGGAGTCTAGGGAGTCACAATATAACCCAGCCGACCTAACAATAATAATATAAAGCCACAAAAATAACAATAGAGGGATTCTATGGGGAACAGTAATAACAATATGG
>APFE030977686.1:27163-92779 GCA_000404065.3 Pinus taeda | reverse complement strand
AATATAAAGCCACAAAAATAACAATAGAGGGATTCTATGGGGCACAATAATAACAATATGGGGACAATAGGCGCACAAAAATATTAATAAGGGTTATAACTACAATAGTGATGGGGTAATCACTAGTATTATAGGGACCCAACAGAGATGCATCGCACCCTCTTCACTGAGCAGTCTGTATGATCCAGTTTTGACCAGTGCTGAGCAGTGTTTTGTGGAGAACTTCTGGGAGATGATGTAATCAGCTGATCTTGTTCCTTTAGGGTATGAAAAAACACTTTTAGGGATTCAGAATCCCTTGGTTTATGGACATATATGATTGGGGCTGCAATGCCCAAATATGTCTATAACAATGAGTAGCTTACAGTACCTGTGGTGGACCAGTCTTACCTCAACTGTTGAACAAAGATTGATACCCATTAATATGCAAGCATAAAGCTTTACATCAACTCCCCCTAGTGTTGTCATTCCACCTTCTTACTCTCTCATGTTTCTGCAGAAATAAAGTGGCTGAGGATTCTGTTTATTACAACCCTCTACAGCTGATTTCCTCCTTCTCCTCCCCCTTTCCTTCACCACTTCAACTTTAGTTCAAGCTGTCTCATTTCCATGTGTAGGCCGCCAAAAGAAGAAACCATTTCTCTTTGAGATTTCTCCATATACCCCCAGCATCTGGATTCATGAGTTGGCTTGAATCTCCCTCATTAAAGGAATATTAAACCAAACCCTCTTACCACCATCTTCATTTCGTGACAATTGAAGTGTTGCAAACCCCTCTCATACCATCTTACAAGCACTCCTCTATTTAAGATATCCTAGGCACTAGTCTACAATCAACCCATAGGATGTCTCTGGGGAGTTTTCTTTGCCTCTTGTTGTACTTATGCTGCAAGTACAAGATTTAGCCACAACATCTTTCTAGCGCTGTTGCTAGGGAACAAATTAGAATATTTTTTCTTGGGTATGACAAAGTTTTACATTTTCCCTGTTAAGTGAGCTAGGGAAGTGTGAATTGAAAATATCTCACCTTGGAGATTCCACTAACAATTCTACAGTAGACATCCTGGTGACTCCACTGTCCATATCTCTATTTGATCATCCTGGCTTTCAAGTAGCCCGATACTCACTCAGGTGCTACAACAGTTGAAAAATATCCCTACATTTTAAGCTGAAATCAATCATATAGGGATGTTTTCAAGATGGCCATTCCTGCATTCTTTGCCAACAAGTTTACCTCACTAGATTTTTCTTCCATTCCTGGTTATCCTAACCATGTTCCTTTGTTTCATGAATGGGGTACCTATTTGGCTAGATTAAGTGGGAACACAGAGAGAAGGCCCCACCGACACCTTAAAGAGTTTTAGGAATGCAAGGAGAAACAAGGTATTTTCTTTGAATATTTACAAGTGAAGTTGTTCATGTTTTCATTAGAAGAAGGTGCTAGAGTCTAGTACAAAACTCTACCTCATGGCAACATATCTTCCTTGAAATATTTTCATACAACATTCCATCAATATTAAAAAATATTTTATATATCGAATGTTATGTTTGAAGATTGCTGAAAATGTTTTAATGATGAAGATAGTCCTGAGGTTGATGAATCTATTGAAGATGTTTGTGGAGCTCCTCTCCAACAAAACATCTACTTCAATAAGGAAACATCACCCCATGAGCAATAAAGAGAAGAAGGAAACACCATTTAGCTGCAAATAAACTCTCAGATGGCTTATTCAGTTGAGTCTGATGTTTATCCTTCTTATGATGAATATGACTCTGATGGAGAGCCAAGTGAGGAAGAACTATCGCACTCTTAGTTATGGGAAGCTAAACAGGAAGAAGAGGCCCATCAGGAGGTCAGCAAAGGGCTACAGTCCATGACACATCTCTTTCACATATAGAGCAGGATCAAGGATCTCCTCCAATTTATGATTCATATGATTTAGGGGAGGAGGAAGTGGTCATGGAGATGTAGAAGGAGTTGTTTACCAGCAAGTGGGGAGAAAAATCCCAACAACAAGCTTTTCAAGAAGAGCCCAAAGTCGAAAGACCATGCAGAGTCTGCTACTACCTCTTTCAGAAAGATTCTTGTCAATAATTCTCATCAGATTCCCCAATGTACGACTCTTACAGTTTGAACAATGAGGAATCTGTTGCAGATTTCCAAGAGGGTTTTCCTTTTGAAGGATGAGTAGAAAATGATCAGTAGCAGGTTGTCCTTGAAAAGGATAAAGTGGAGGAGCTTAACAATGATTGTGGCTACCTTGGCCAAGAGGATATTGGCCAACAAAATGCTCATGAAAAGGAGGCAGCTACAAATTTTCCTTGTTCATTCCATGACCCTGTTGCTGAGTACATCAGCTCATTCTTAAGCTAGCAATAGAGATTATTTTAGCAGCATGTATCAGGTTCTTCATTTGCTGATTTTTCATGGTGCATGTTTATTTGTATCTTTATTTTTAAGCAATGTGAAGGCATGAGGTTTGGTACTCTAATGTTGTCCTAGATCCATTGGAAGGTTGAGCTCACTTAGCTGAATTAAGCACCATGCATAAGTAGGATTGTATATAAATAAGCTCACCAGTTGAACATTTACTTTTCAGTTGTTAGAATTTTTATTTTCTACATTTAGATTGATGAGGAAAGTCCCATGGAGATTTTTATAATTATAAAGATTCATATATTACTAACTCCATGCCCAATGGTGAAGGATGTTGGTATGTAGGTTCTCAACACCTTTCCAGCAAGGAATTGTCCACAATAGGAGCCAATCTTGTCATTCACTGCTTTTTCAGTCACTAGTGGCTTCAGAAGCCAAATAGTAGGGATGTTTGATGCCAAATTTTGAGCCACAAAAACTATAAGATCTAACCCAGACTCTCTCTAATGTGTAGTCCTCGGAAAGATCTTTCTGGTGGTATATAGAAGTCAAAAAAAGGGTTCCTGGATCAGAAGTTAGGGCTTGTTGAAGAATCCCTTTAGAAAGATCAGAAAACCCAAAAAAATGGCAAAGTGTTGAAGAAAAACCGCAATCAGGACTTGGGACAATTCGTCACAATCACATATCGGTGTCAGTGGGCCTGGGCACATCACATATATCACATTTTCACATATCAGTGGGGTCCCAGGTTTAGGCAAAATAATTTATCAATGGATTATCGGCGTCGAAGGATGATATTATGGTCATGCAGTCCCGCATTATCACATTTCAACCAGGCAGTGTACTAATCGCAATCAGTGGATCAACGCCCAACACATATCGGCAAGGTTTGAGTACCGAAACAATGAAGGGGGGCCGATATTGCAATATGGACCAAAATCATCGAGAAGGGCCAATTTTTAAATACAAAGGACAAGCGTGCAAAACCAAGGCCTGACTGGCCTCTTTCTCTATCCTCAAAGGGGCCACGTGGTGGCTTCTAATTGGTCATCAGTGCTAATGTGGAGAGTGACATCAGTAATAATGTGGCAAGTATGGATGACGACGTGGCAAGTATGGATGATGACGTGGAAGTGGACACGTGTCACTCGTTTTTGGCATTTTCAGGAGTCCAATGGGGTTGTCTCTGGGTGTCATGTGGAAATGATGACATAAAAAATGATGTCAGTAGGTTATCGGAAATCAACAGTTCCTAGTTTTGGTCTCATTAGCGATTGCGATGCGATAAGGAAGGGCCTCAGATGCGATATTTCATAAGCTGTGATTTACAAAGATTTCAGGTTCGGGAAATCATCTAATGAGGGACTTATGCATTATAAAGAAAAAGGCCCCTGCACAACAATTCGAGGCCTTAAGTTCTTTTAAGATGAGCCCTAGTCTCCACTTGTGGCCCTATGAGCAAATTCATAAAAGGGGTTGTAATAAAGGGGCCCTAAGAGTTAATTAAATGCTCGCCTGTTCGACTATTTCAAATGAATTGAAATCTCACACCGTGATGCACTAATAGCACTATACAGAGAGTTTTGAAAGTTTGATGGGTAGGTAGCTGGGTGTTTAATGAGGAGTATGGGAAAATTTATGTAAAGACAGACTACAATACGCTTCTATAAGTCAGCCAAAGGAATTTTAATGGAATAATTGACTTAAGTCGGTTGATGTATAAATGAACCACCTCAAACAGCCAAAAAGAGTCTATGATAGCAAGGACACCTCCTCCTACCTCTCTCTATCCTTTTTATCTGTGTATTAATGTATTATTTCTTCATGAAAGGGATGGGATCCCTTTGTAATATTTTTGGGGGCAATGGTGCTTCACCCTGGCTGAGAGAACTAGCTGATCTGACAGCTGAGACTCAACCCAGGGATATTTTCTACTGTGTCAATACACAGATGCAAGACTATTTTAGGTGGTTGGTTCTAGGCTGGTTTAAGATATTTTGACCCGTGAGGGCTGAATTTTGTGATGCCATTTTGGTTCAATTTTTTGTATTAATGGGATTTCACTGATATCCTTGCCAAATGTATGGACTAGTTATTGGCTTCTCTGAGATAAATGAAATTTTCATGAGTGATTCCAAACATGTTAATGTGCAGTAAGTTTTCTCTTTTGTAACCTCTTTCCAAATTTGTATTTCTTCCTTAAAACATTGTTAAGGCAGTTGTTATGTTTCTGGATGATAAATGGATTTGTATTCACTACTAAATAGAAGTGAATACCTATGCGAGACCACTTAATTACTTATGTTATCTTTATGCATGTAGTACCTTTCATCCTTCATATTTACTCGTGTCTGTGAGTAACTTATAGTACCTGTGGTGGCTCAGAATTACCTCAACTATTGAACAGAGATTGATACCCATTACTATGCAAGCCTGAAGCTTTACATCATCTCCTCCTATTATTGTCATTCCACCTTCTTACTCTCTCATGTTTCTGTTGAAATACAATGGCTAAGGAATATTTTTATCACAACACTCTGCACTTGATTTCTTCCTTCTCCTCCCCCTCTCCTTCACCACTTCAACTTTAGTTCAAGCTAACTCATTTCCATGTGTAGGCCACTAGAATAAGAAACCATTTATCTTTGAGATTGATCCATATACCCCCAACATCTGGATTCATGAGTTGGCTTGAATCTCCTTCATTAAAGGAATATTGAACCAAACCCTCTTACCACCATATTCATTTCGTGACAATTGGAGTGTTGCAAAACCCTCTCATACCATCTTACATGCACTCCTCTATTAAAGATGTTTTAGGCACTAGCCTACAATCAACCCATAGGTTGTCTTTAGGGATCTTTTTTTGCATCTTGTTGTAGTTGTTGTAGGTGCAATTTAGCCACAATAGGCTCCATCGTTTATTATACACAAGGGTCAATGTTATTTTTCTTTTTCTTTCATAATTTTAGGTTTGGCCCATCATTTGAACTGGTTACCCTCAACGACTCCTCAGAATTTGGACCCTGCCAAGATTTCCTTTAGTTGCCCAGTGTTAGTTTGTGGAGCATGGTACCCAACTACCTTCTTCATTTGGTTTTAATAGGGTTTATGGTTTTTTCAATAGTGACATTTTTTCAGTCCTTCCATCTCCTTTAATAACTAGTGTTCATGAAGGTTCAGATTATGGGTAGTTCTCGATGTGCAAGAGTCATGGGTTTTCAATTTTTGTTTCTCATTCACATAACACTACCAATGGTGTAACCTTAGTGTTCACGGTCTCTTTAGTTAGTGAACCCTACTATCAAGTGGTTTCTAGTCCATCAGAGTCGGTTAGTATACCATAATTTCTAGTTGTTTGCATTACAGGTTGATTGCCTTCATGGCCCCTCAGCAACACCTTCCTAGCTGCAGGGTGGCGCTCCTTGGTCGCCTACAACACGAAAATGATGTTTTTTTGGTTGGGAATTTGTAGCCAATTTTTATGAAGCATCTCCTCTGGATTTCCATAAGAAAATTCTCCATCTCGAGGAAAAATTGTTTGGGGATCGAGTCTATTTCTTGGATTTAGAGATAGGAGGTAATAGCCTTAAGTGGGTACCAGACCCAAGGAGGTTTCACAAGAGAAGGATTCACTTCATTCATTCCATCAACTTATATTGACAAATAGACACTCTACTCAGCATGGTTATTAGAGAAAAGCAAGTAGACAACTATAATTTTTTTGCAGGTCAAGAAGACATAAAGAGAATTATGAGGGATATTAGATACAAATTGGATGATATAGTGGTCAGACTATCTCATATATAATGTTATGTTGTCTTGAATTTAGACACTGAATCAAATGAGCATAAAGACATTACAATGGTCATCAATGCTCCAGCTCAAGGCTCTCCTCATGCCAACCCTTCTGCCACATCCCCAGTAATCATCTTGAACTAGCACGTACACCAAGCACTTTGTCTTTTGGTCTACCATAGGTGACAATTTGTATTTTTTGTAAACACCATATTGATGTTTTGTAAGTTTGGTTTTTAGACAAGTATATGCATTATTGTATTGTTTTAGGTTCTACTTGACTCATTTACAATATTAGGATTAAAAAAATGAAGAGTGATGTGTCATATTCTCCATTTCTCATGGTATTCTCAAACTTTGTTTTTTGGTAGTCCGTATATATGACAATACTTATGCTTATCCCTAGTGGCAGATAATATTTACTAGGTCACTCTTTTGAATGTATTTTTGGAGGTATTGGTGAACAACTTGCAATGTAAAGTCTTTTGATATTGATAGAAAACTACTGAGGAAATTTACAAAAAAAAATAATGAACTTCACATTGATACTTAAAGGCATTTATGTGCAATGTTCAGTTTGGAAGAAACTTTATATGATTCTATATGTTATTTTCTTCTTTGTTCTTAACATTCACCAAGTTGGAAAATAATATTTGCATGATTTAAAAACAATTTATATGATTTAAAATAGATATATATATTCTTTAAGGATAAAAACAAAAATTAAAAATCATAATTTAATTTTTAAAAGAAAAGAAAATTTTTCTTGAGCATTTGAGATGAAAAATTATGTTATAATTTATTTTAAAATTATTTGTATAAATTTAATCTTTAGAATTAAGGTAATATGATAATATTTTATTTTATCTTAATATTAATAATGTCAATAATTTTGGTGTCATGTCTTATCATTTTTGTAAATCACCCATAATAAATTAGGGAATCATCCATGATGAATTGGTAAGGACATTTCTCCTACTTTAGAACACTTTGAAGTTCAAACCTCTATATACCATATTAAAATGAGTTTGTATTATGTTAATGATACTATGGTTTCTAACTCCTCTTCAATTAATTAATTTAAAGAAAATTACTAGTTAAAAAGAAATATTATGTCTTTTAAGTCTTCTTTGACTTCCCAAAAACATGTTCACCATTAACATTTATGTGGATGATGCCCGAGCAGGTTTTAGGTCTTACAAGAGTTTAGGTGGTATTATTTATATGAGTAAAGGAACTTGTATCATGTAATAATATTTTTCTAACCACAAGCAATGTTGGACCTTAAACTATGAGACTAATCATGTTTATAGGTTGATTAACTCTTAGTCATCTTCTTTAGACCAAGACAAGGAGTTATTGCTACTTGCCTTACTCTCAACTTTATAAAAATGAATTAATGCTTGAAGATGCATTGTTCTTAACACTCCCTCAAGCTATCCCTAACAAGATAGATGAGTCAAAGATGATTGGATAAGAAAACGTATTGAAAAACCAATAGATAAAGATATTGCTTCTCCCTCTACTAATGTGTTCTGTTGCATAATGTCCTTAAGAAGAATGTGATTTTGAAGGGGTTTGTTATGCTAGTTCTTGAAGACTTAAGACAATATTGACTACAAAAATATGTATGTATCCTTTTGTTAAGTCATTATACGTGGAGGCTTGTGTAGTATACCTAGGGGAGGATAATATGGGGTACATAGGGGGTACACAAGGGTACAAAGAGATGTAAAAAGGGGACTACAATAGTTAGTTTAGTAAATAAAGCCTATAAGTGGTTACCCACATTAATGATGATTGCAAGTGGTTTACCCTTATTATAAAAGGGGACCACAATTAGTTAGTTAGTTAGTGAATAAGAGGGCCATAGCTAATAAATAAATTGGTTAACCTGCAATATGTAAGGGATCACAAGTAGTTAGGGAATAATGTGATGTAAATCAAGTAATCCCATGGTATTGGATGTATGGTATTGAGGGCCCATGGTATTACCCATGGTATTGTATGTAGGAATCCTATATAGAGGTAGATACTCCCCATTGGAGATATGTCAAGTATTGTTTGTATTGACAAGCATATGGCTTGTGGAGTATTCTCCTTCCTTGAGGAGTAGTTGTATGATGTTACCGTATGTCAATGGTTTGATATTAATAAAGGTAAGCATTCTATATTATCCTTGTATTGGCTCTTAGATCTAGTTTATCATGTATTTTAATTAATTTACAAGTTTAATACATCTTGAGGGAGGGGGATATTGATCATAATATTGGTGCACATTTGTTGAACCAATTTTTACTTCATAATAAACATGTGATATTGTGGTTTCCTAAAAACACATAGTAATAGGAGAAATATGTGTGGTAGGGTTAAGGGTGTTCCAATATTTTGAAAATCCACAAATTCCACATGAAAAGGGACCAAATTCTCATAAACCATAGATAAATCCTCCTCAGTGAGAAAATATTTTATCAAAATCATATTAAAAAAAAACTCAATTACAATTTGACTAGTAATGCACAAACTGTACATTCTCATGAAGAGCTTTCCCTACTTTAAGATGATGTATATGAAAGCACATAAATATTTTTACAATTTTGTCTTTATTTCCTTCTCAAAATTGGAAGTGATTAGCTCATTATTTTAGGGATGGAGGGAAAGAAGTGTGACTAGAAGATGGTGGAATTAATTTTACCCTTGTGGGGAGAAATACAAATCCATATGACACATTTTAGGAAAGAAAACTATTTTGGAAATAGAATTAGTGTTTAATATCAGTTCAAATAAATTGGATCATATATACAAATTTATGAAAAATATCCTATAATCTACATAATCAACTAAACAATGTTAACTAGTCGATTTACACTCAACTCAACATGATATGAATGCACTAGAGTATACATAATCTAAGTGCTTATGAGCTAGACCATTAAGTAAGTGGATCAAATAAGAAATACGCATACACCGAAGCAATCACACATAATGGACTTGGAAATAAATAAAGTGAAAATGGTACAAATGTCTCACATAATTACCTTTGAACCAACACAAATATATAGAGATATGGTCGAATCAATCATGATCTTGTAAATAAATGTAACATTGGACAAGATAACACAAAATAACTCACATATCAAATCTAATGTTATTTTATTCTAAACAGTTTGCAAAAGGGAGCAGACCATGATATACACCTCATACTAGCGTTGGGGCTATAATTCCAATTGCATGCTCACAGCAAATTGAATTTAACATAAAAGTGTAAAGAAACTTTAAGACTCATAATAAATAAAATTATTAAATTTATTAAAAAAATTATATTCTAAAATAGTATAAAATTTATTGAAATGATAAGCGTTAAATTCGGAAATTCTTCCTTGAATTAATAGCACCATTCTTAAATTGTATCAAACTAAAGGAGAAAATTTATTAAGAAAAAAATACTAATAAATGTATATAATTTTTAGAGTTTGAAAAAGATACTAATAATCTAAAAAATTATTATATTATAATAAGAAGCTATGAAATTCTCCTTAAATTAAATAATGCATCCTTGAATAATCATCAACAAAGAAAGAGTTCTCATAAGAAAAAAGAATACTAATAATATGTACACAATTTAGAGATTACATTCGTTGTAGGAAATTAACAAAATGAATATACTTTATAATCTTGTGTTATTGGTTATAATATTTTAGAGATTAAATCCCTCAACAACAACAAAAATGAACTAAAACATGGCCATATAAACATAACTATAAAGCTTATAATTGTATTAAAATCATATTTAAAAAAATTGAATTGCAGTTTGACTGATAATCGACAAATTGTACACTCTCATGAAGGATTTTCTCCATTTCAAGATGATGTATATGAGAATACATGGAAATTTTTACAATTTTCTTTGATCTCCTTCTTAAAGTTGGAAACATTTAGTTCATGGCATTAGGGATGAATGGAAAGAAGTGTGGTTAGGAGATGGTGGATGTAGTTTAACCCTTGTAGTGAGACATACAAATCCATATGACACATTTTAAGAAACAACACTTTTTGGCAATGAAATTAGTTTCGATTATCAATTTGAATAACCTAAACCATATATACAAATTTAAGCAAAATATTATATAATCTACTCAACCAACTAAACAATACTAATTAGTCAATTCATAATCAACTCAAACATCATATGAAAGCACTAACATATGCACAATCCAAGTGCCCATGAACAAGATCATTAAGCAAGTGGATTAAATAAGAAATAAGCATAAACCAAATCGATTACACATAATGGACATGGATGTGATTGAGTATAAAAAATCAATAAAATATATCATTATTGTCATTAAATAAAGTGAATATGACAACTCTCTCACATAATTACCTTTCAAACAACTCAAGTACATATACAATATGGTTAAGTCAATCATGATATTGTAAATCAATAAAACATGGGTCCACAAGACAACACACAAAGCATCACATATCAAGCCAACACAAATACATACTTAATATGGTTAAATCAGTCATGATCTAGTAAATCAATACAACATGGGTGCACATGACAACACAAAAATCATCACATATCAAATACAATGTCAACTTATTCGAAATAGTCTACAAAAGAGAGTAGAGCATGATACACACCTTATATTAGTGTGGGAGATATAATTCCAATTGCATGCTCACCACAAATTGAATTTAACATAATTGTAAAGAAACTTTAAGACTCATAATAAATAAACTTATTAAAAAAGATAATAAAATAATTTAAATTTATTGTAATATTAATAGGAATTAGCGAACCTTGCCTTAAAATAAATAGTGCATTTCTTAAAAATAATTATCAAATAGGGGAAAGTTTTTATTAAGAAAAATACAAAAAAGTGTACATCATTTAAAGAGAGAAAAAAAATATAATTAGTAATATAATAATAATAAAATAAGTTACATTATCCTTAAATTAAATAATAAATTCTTAAATAATTATCAACTAAGGAAAAAACCTCATATGAAAAATAATATTAATAAAATGTATACAATTTAGAGATTACCCTCACTTTAGGGATTTAACAAATGAATATACTTTATAATCTTGTGTTATTGGTAATAATTCTTCATAGATTCAAACTTACAACAAGAAAGGGAACCAAAACATTTCCATATAAACATGACTATAAATCATATAATTGTTTTAAAATCACATTTCAAAATTTTGAATTCCAGTTTGTATAATAATCCATAAAATGCACATCCTCATGAAGAGTTTTTCCCATTTCAAGATTATGTATATGAGAATACATAGAAATTTTTACAATTTTCTTTTAATCTCCTCAAAATTGGAAGAATTTACTTCATGACTTTAGGGATGAAGGGAAAGAAGTGTGGCTAGAAGATGGTGGATTTAGTTTTACCCTTGCTAGGAGAAATACAAATCCATATGGCACATTGTAGAAAACAACACTATTATGACAATAAAATTAATGTTGACTATCAATTTAAATAACTTGGATCCTATATATACAAATTTATGCAAAATATCATATAATCTACTTAACCAACTAAACAATACTCACTAGTCAATTCACAATCAACTCAACGTCATATGAAAACACTAAAGTATACACAATCCAAGTGCCCATGAATTAGACCATTAAAAAAGTGGGTTAAATTGGAAAGAAGCATAAACCAAAGCAATCACACATAATGGACATGGATGTGGTTCGCAATAACAAACCAATAAAATATATCATTATTGTAATTAAATAAAGTGAAGATAATACAACTATTTCACATAATTACCTTTCAACCAACACAAATACATACACAATATGGTTAAATTATTCATGATCATATAAATCAATGCAACATGGGTCCACAAGGCAACATAAAAAGAATCGCATATCAAATGCAATGTTAGCTTATTCTAAATAGTCTACAAAAGAGAGTAAAACATGATACACACCTCATACTAGTGTGGGCGATAGTGTGGGTGATATAATTCCAATTGCATCCTCACCACAAACTGAACTTAACATAAAAATACAAAAAAAAAATTAAGGCTCATAATAAATAAACTTATTAAAAAAGATAACTAAACAGTCTAAAATTTGTTATAATGGTAATAGGAAATTAAGAAATTCTCCTTAAATTAAATAATACATTCTTAATCCATGATGGGGGTGCATTTTGAGGAGATTTGTGGGCTGGGGGGCTTTGGATGCCACTCTGCAGAGATGATATCATTAATGGAAGGGTTGGCATGGCCTCCCATGTGCATGCAGAAGCATGTGATTAAATAACCTTCTATCAATCATGTTTAAAATTTGAAGGACGAAAGAGGTGTGGCAGTTCTCCTTGCAAAGCATTCCTACAAGGAAAAAGCTTGAAACTCCCAGAATTGAGGTCTGGCATACTTTTCAAGCAATCTCTAGGCGAATGGGAGGAGACTGGTTAAACTTAATTTGGGAATATAACTTCTTGGATCCCCTAGGAGTGATTTTGGAGGGAAATGAGGTCAGAGAGAAGCAATATGTCAGTTGTGTAAAGTAAATTTTGGTGTTGGTTCTCTGTGGCTTAGGGATAAGGAGGTCTACTTGGAGTTTAAACTATATACAAGATGCAACTCATCATGGTTTTGTTTTTTCCATTTTTATTAGTACACAAAGACTCTTGCTAGCCATTTCTTGTCATCACACAGAAGACATTGAATGTCGATATATTCTGAAGCCTTTTTGTATTGATAGTTTAGTCATTGGTATCTTGTTTGGCTATGAGCATTTTCTTCTGATGTCATATTCTAGTATTCGCATCTAGGGATGGTTTCCCACATGGATCTAGTCACTGTGTCATTTATGTAGTTGTGATCTTAGGACTATATACCTGTAATGTGGTATATTTCCTTCCACCCTTATCAAGCCTTACATGTATGACTGTAGTTTTAATTTCTATTTATAGACTTTCCCTTTATCAAGTTGGTTGGGCTACCTTTTTGTTTAATCCTCCTGGTCTAGCTGAGAATTGTGATTTTTCCTTACCTTTGAACTCAATTCTCCTGCACTTGCTAGTTTTGTGTTATAATTATGAGGCCACACCAATTTGACTATATGCAGGGCAATGTATGAAAAATAGGCATGGAGGGGGGAGTTCTTGGCCCACTCAACCAAAACCAAATCCAACAATAAGCTCAAGAGGCCACTGAGACCTTCCATAACCCCCCCCCCCCCCCCCAAAGAAAACCATACTGAAATTTGGCACTTGGAAACCTTGATAGGTAGAGATAGGCAGACCTTCTTATACTTACAAAAAATGGATGAAATTGGACAGTAGGTTCCTGAATTTAGTCATACCAAGGGAAGGAAAACACAATATTTTCACGCCTTATCACTATATTGGCAAATGAAAACCTTGTTTGGTAGGGTCCTTACTGAGAACCAGACTAAAAGATATAATGTATTTTCAAGTTTTGAGGATGTGAAACATGTTTAGAGAGACCAACAGGTCTATATTGAGAGAATAGATACTCGCCTAGATCATATTTAGTATCATATTTCATGCATTAATACTATGTCAAATCCTCCAAGATCTAGTGCAAAGGATCTAACACTTGTTACCTCTTTTGATTCCTAGATTTTGAAATGTTTACAAGCATTTTTTTATTTTTTTATTCTGCAGCATATACTTAATTATGCTACAATTATTAATACTCTTGGTTTTTTAGGCAAATTATTCCATAGGTAGGTGGTCCAAAATATTTCGTTTCCTACTCATTAATATGATTTTGTGAGGCAATACAATATTAGCTTACCAAAAAAATGCATTCTTAAATAATTATCAACTAAGGAAAAGAATTATTAGAAAAACAAATACTAATAAAATATACATAATTTAGAGATTAAAAAGATAACTAAGTAATCTAAGAATTATTATAATGATAATAAGAAGCTAGGAAATTATTCTTAAATTAAATAATACATCCTTAAATAATTATCACTAAGAAAGAGCTCTCATAAGAAAAAAATTACTAATAAAATGTACACCATTTAGAGATTAGTCTCACTGTAGGAATTTAAAAAAATGAATATACTTATAATCTTGTGTTATTAGTAATAATTCCTCATAGATTTAATCCTCCAACAAAAAAATGAACCAAAACATTTCCATATAAACATGATGATAAAGCTTATAACTGTATTAAAAACCAATTGAATATATTGAATTGGAATTTGACTAGTAATTCACAAATTGTACATCCTTATGAAGATTTTTTTTCCATTCAAAATGATGTATAGGTGAATACATATAATTTTTTACAATCTTCTTTTGATCTCTTCCCAAAATTGAAAGCATTTAGTTCATGAGTTTAGGGATGAAGGAAGAAGTGTGGCTAGAGGATGGTGGATCTAGTTTTACCCTTGTGAGGAGACATACAAATCCATATGACACATTGTAAGAAACAAGATTGCTATGAAAATGAAATTAGTGTTGATTATCAATTTAAATAATGTGGATCATATATACAAATTTATGCAAAATATCATATAATCTACTTAACTAACCAAAAAGTACTAACTAGTCAATTCACAATCAACTCAACATCATATGAAAGCACTAAAATATAAAAACATCCAAATGCCCATGAACTAGACCATTAAGAAAGTGCATTAAATAATAATTGAACATAAATAAAAAAAATCACACATAATGGACATGGATGTGGTTGGATATAATGAACCAATAAAATGTACCATTATTGTAATTAAATAAAATGAAGATGATACAAATATCTCACATAATTGTCTTTCACAAAACACAAATACATACACAATGTGGTTAAATCATTAATGATCTTGTTAATCAATGCAAAATAGGTCCACATGACAACACAAAAAGCATCACATATCAAATCCAATGTTAGCTTGTTCTAAATAGTCTAGAAAATATAGTAGAGCATGATATACACTTCATACAAGTGTGGGGCTGATAATTCGCTCACCACAAATTGAACTTAATATAAAGGTGTAAAGAGACTTTTAAAATTTATAACAAATAAACTTATTAAAAAAGACAATTAAATAGTCTAAAATTGATTATAATAGAAAATTAAGAAATTCTCTTTAAATTACACAATGCATTCTTAACTAATTATCAATTTAGAAAGAGTTCTCAAATAATTATTAACTATGAAAGAATTCTCATAAGAAAAAATTATTAATAAAATCTAAACCATTTAAAATTGATTATAATTTTAATAGAAAACTAAGAAATTCTCTTTAAATTACACAACGTATTCTTAACTAATTATCAATTAAGAAATAATTTTCAAATAATTATCAACTAGGAAAGAATTCTCATAAGGAAAAAATATTAATAAAATCTAAACAAAGTGATATGTGATAATACCTTACAGATTTAATTACCAAAACATGATATAAATCTTATCATTGTATATTACTATTTTTTTGGGGAAAAAATATAAATATTCAAATTAAATATTCAAATTAGATTGAAGTGAATGAAGTTTATAACGATATTTAAAGACATATTTATTTGGACGAAATTGTAAGTAATTTTATATTTTATTTTCTTTGATAATGATAATAAATAAATTATTGTTGAACATCTTTCCATGTAAAGTCTTTTGATATTAATACAAAACTTTGAAGGAAATTTAAAAAAAAATAATGAGTTTACTTTGATACTTAAAGGCATTTGATACTTAAAGGCATTTATTTGAAATGTTCAGTTTGGATGAAACTTTATATGATTATATAGGTTGTTTTTCTTCTTTGTTACTTAACATTCACCAATTTGGAAATTAATATTTATTGTTAAAAAATTCTTTGAGCCTTGAAAAAAATTATGTTATACATTTATATTTCCAATTCTTTGTATAAATTTATTTTAGTATATAAGGTAATATGATAATATTTTTTTTATTCTTAATATTAATATTAATAATGTAATACTTTGGTTTATGTTTTATCATTTTTGTAAATCAACCTAATAATTAGGGAATCATCCATGATGAATTGGTAAAGGAAATTGTTCTTACTTTATAATACTTTGAAGTTCAAACTTCTATATACCATATTAAAATGAGTTTGTATTATGTTAATGATATTGTGGCTTCTAACTCCTTATCGATTAATTAATTTAAAGAAAATTTTTAATTAAAAAATATATTATGTCTTTTAAGTCCTTTTTTACTTCCCAAAAACATGTTCACCATTAACATTTATGTAGATGATGCCTAAGCAGGTTTTAGGCCTTACAAGAGTTTAGGTGGTGGTATTTATATGAGTGAAGGAACTTGTATCATGTAATAATATCTTGCTAACCACAAGCAATGTTGGATCTTAAACTGTGAGACTAATCATGTTTATAGGTTGATTAACTCTTAGTCATCTTCTTTAGACGAAGACAAGGAGTTATTGCTACTAGCCTTCCTCTCAACTTTATAAATATGAATTAGTTCTTGAAGGTGCATTGTTCTTAACACTCCCTCAAGCTACCCCTAACATGATACATGAGTCAAAGGTCATCGGATAAGCAAACATATTGAAAAACCAATAGATAAAGATATTGCTTCTCCCTCTACTAATGTGTTTTGTTGCATAATGTCATTATGAAGTATGTGAATTTGAAGGGGTTTGGTATGCTAGTTCTTGAAGACTTAGGACAATATTGATTACAAAAATATGTATGTATCCTTTTTTTAAGTCATTATACATTGAGGCTTGTGTAATATACCTAGGGGAGGATAATATGGGGTACATAGGGGGGTACCCAAGGGTATAATGAGATGTAAAAAGCAGACTACAAGTAGTTAGTTTAGTAAATAAAGCCTATAAGTGGTTACACACATTAATGATGATTGTAAGTCGTTACCCACATTAATGATGATTGTAAGTGGTTGACTCTTATTATAAAAGGGGGCCACAACTAGTTAGTTAACCTGCAATATGTAAGGGATCACAAGTAGTTAGGGAATAACATGATGTAAATCAAGTAAGCCCATGGTATTGGATCTATGGTATTGAGGGACCATGGTATTGTATGTGGGAAGCCTATATTGAAGTAGAGAGTCTCCATTGGAGATATGTCAAGTATTGTTTGTATTGACAAGCATATGGCTTGTGGAGTATTCTCCTTCCTTAAGGAGTAGTTGTACAATGTTACCCTATGTCAATGGTTTGATATTAATAAAGGGAAGCATTCTATATTATTCTTTTGTTGGCTCTTAGATCTATTTGATCATATATTTTAATTAAGTTACAAGTTTAATACAACTTGAGGGAGGGGGATATTAATCATAACAGGGGTGCACATTTGTTGAACCAGGTTTTACTTCATAATAAATATGTGATAATATGGTTTCCTAAAAACACATAGTAATAGGAGAGATATGGGTGGTAGGGTTATAGGTGACCCAATATTTTGAAAAATCCACAAATTCCACATGAAAAGAGACCAAATTATCATAAACCATAGCTAAGTCCTACTTAGTGAGTAAATCTTTTATCAAAATCATATTAAAAAACACTGAATTACAATTTGACTAGTAATGCACAAACTGTACCTTCTCATGAAGAGTTTTCCCTACATCAAGATGATGTATAAGAAAGCACATAAATATTTTTACAATTTTTTTTTGATTTCCTTCCCAAAATTGGAAGCGTTTAGTTCATTATTTTAGGGATGGAGGGAAAGAAATGTGACTAGAAGATGGTGGAGTTACTTTACCCTTGTGGGGAGAAATACAAATCCATATGACACATTTTAGGAAATAACACTATTTTGGAAATAAAATTAGTGTTTAATATCAATTCAAATAAATTGTATCATATATACAAATTTATGCAAAATATCCTATAATCTATTTAATCAACTAAACAATGCTAACTAGTCAATTCACAATCAACTCGACATCATATGAAATCACTAAAGTATACATTATCTAAGTGCTTATTATTTAGACCATTAAGTAAGTGGACTAAATAAGAAATACGCATACACTAAAGAAATCACACATAATGGACTTTGGACATAAATAAAGTGAAGATGATACAAATGTCTCAAATAATTACCTTTAAACCAACACAAATATATACAGATATGGTCAAATCAATCATGATCCTGTAAATCAATGTAACTTTGGACAAGATAACACAAAATAACTCAAATATCAAATCTAATGTTATTTTAATCTAAATAGTTTGCAAAAGGGAGCAGATCATGATGTACACCTCATACTAGTGTTGGGGCTATAATTCCAATTGCATGATTACAACAAATTAAAATTAACATAAAAGTGTAAAGAAACTTTAAGACTTAAATTTTTATCAACTAAGGGGAAAAGTCTAAGAAAAAAATACTACGAAAATGTATGTAATTTAGAGTTTGAAAAGATAACTAAATAATCTAAAAATTATCATAGTTATAATAAGAAGATATGAAATTCTCCTTAATTTAAATACTGCATTCTTGAATAATCATCAACTAAGAAAGAGTTGTCATAAGTAAAAATTATACTAATAAAATGTACACAATTTAGAGATTACATTCATTATAGGAAATTAACAAAATGAATATACTTTATAATATTGTGTTATTGGTTAAAATATTTTAGAGATTAAATCCCCCAACAACAAAAAACAATGAACTAAAACATGGCCATATAAACAGAACTATAAAGTTTATAATTTTATTAAAATCATATTTAAAAAAATTGAATTTCAATTTGACTAGTAATCAACAAATTGTACACCCTCATGAAGAGTTTTCTCCATTTCAAGATGATGTATATGAGAATACATGGAAATTTTTACAATTTTCTTTGATCTCCTTCCAAAAGTTGGAAACATTTAGTTCATGACATTAGGGATGAATGGAAAGAAGTGTGGCTAGGATATGGTGGATGTAGTTTAGCCCTTGGAGTGAGGCATACAAATCCATATGACACATTTTAAGAAACAACACTATTTTGGGAATGAAATTAGTTTCGATTATCAATTTGAATATCTTAGATCATATATACAAATTTAAGCAAAATATTATATAATTCACTTAACCAACTAAACAATACTAATTAGTCAATTCATAATCAACTCAACATCATATGAAAGCACTCATGTATACACGATCCCAGTGCCCGTGAACAAGATCATTAAGCAAGTGGATTAAATAAGAAATAAGAATAAACCAAAGCAATTACACATAATGGACATGGATGTGATTAACTATAAAAATCAATAAAATATATCATTATTGTCATTAAATAAAGTGAATATGACAACTCTCTCACATAATTACCTTTCAAACAACTCAAGTACATCTACAATATGGTTAAATCAATCATGATATTGCAAATTAATACAACATGGGTCCACAAGACAACATGAAAAGAATCACATATCAAGCTAACACAAATACATACACAATATGGTTAAATCAATCATGATCTTGTAAATCAATACAACATGGGTGCACATGACAACATAAAAAGCAGCACATATCAAATACAATGTTAGCTTATTTGAAATAGTCTAGAAAAGAGAGTAGAACATGATACACACCTTATATTAGTGTAGGAGATATAATTCCAATTGATGCTCACCAAAAATTGAATTTAACATAAGTGTAAAGAAATTTTAAGACTAATAATAAATAAACTTATTAAAAAAGATAATTAAATAGTTTAAAATTATTATAATAGAATAGAAAATAGTAACTCGCCTTAAATTAAATAATGCAGTTCTTAAATAATTAATCAAATAAGGGGAAGTTTCTATTAGAAAGAATACTTAATAAAGTGTAACATCAAATTAAAAACAATTAAAAATATAAACTTGTAATATAATAATAATAATAATAAAAATAATAATAAATTAAATATCTATAAATTAAATAAAAAATTATAAAAAAACTAAAAAAAGAAATATCTCATAAGAAAAATAATATTAATAAAATGTATACAATTTAGAGATTACCCTCACTTTAGGGATTTAACATAATGAATATACTTTATAATCTGGTGTTATTGGTAATAATTCTTCATAGATTCAAACTTACAACAAAAAAGGGAACCAAAACATTTCCATATAAACATGACTATAAAGCATATAATTGTTTTAAAATCATATTTCAAAATTTTGAATTCCAATTGGTATAATAATCCACAAAATGCACATCCTCATGAAGAGTTTTTCCCATTTCAAGATTATGTATATTAGAATACATAGAAATTTTTACAAATTTCTTTTAATCTCCTTCTAAAAATTGGAAGCATTTACTTCATGACTTTAGGGATGAAGGGAAAGAAGTGTGGCTAGAACATGGTAGATTTAGTTTTACCCTTGCTAGGAGAAATACAAATCCATATGGCACATTGTAGAAAGCAACACTATTATGGCAATAAAATTAATGTTGACTATTAATTTAAATAACTCAGATCATATATACAAATCTACGCAAAATATCATATAATCTACCTAACCAACTAAACAATACTGACTAGTCAATTCACAATCAACTCAACATCATATGAAAGAACTAAAGTATACACAATCCAAGTGCCAAGGAACTAGACCATTAATAAAGTGGATTAAATGGGAAAGAAGCATAAACCAAAATAATCACACATAACAGACATGGATGTGGTTCATAATAACAAACCAATAAAATATATCATTATTGTAATTAAATAAAGTGAAGATGATACAACTACTTCGCATAATTACCTTTCAACCAACACAAATACATACACAATATCGTTAAATTAATCATGATCCTATAAATCAATGCAACATGGGTCCACAAGACAACATAAAAAGAATCACATATCAGATCCAATTTTAGCTTATTCTAAATAGTCTACAAAAGAGAGTAAAACATGATACACACCTCATACTAGTGTGGGGGATATAATTCCGATTGCATCCTCACCACAAACTGAACTTAACATAAAAATATAAAAACAAATTAAGGCTCATAATAAGTAAACTTATTAAAAAAGATAACTAAATAGTCTAAAATTTGTTATAATGGTAATAGGAAATTAATAAATTCTCAAATTAAATAATTCATTCTTAATCCCTGATGGGGATGCATTTTAAGGAGATCTGCGGGCTGGGAGGCTATGCATGCCACCCTACAGAGATGATATCATTAATGGAAGGGGAGGCATGGCCTCCCATGTGCATGCAAAAGCATGTGATTATATGACCTTCAGTCAATCATGTTGATCATTTTAAGGAGGAAAGAGGTATGTCAGGTCTTCTTGCAAATCGTTCCTACAAGGAAAAAGCTTGAAACCCCTAGAACTGAGGTCTGGCATACTTTTCGAGCAATCTCTAGGCTAATGGGAGGATATTGGTTAAACTTAATTTGGGAAGATAACTTCTTGGATCCCCTGGGAGTGATTTTGGAGGGAGAGGAGGACAGAGAGAAGCAATATGTCAGTTGTGTAAAGGAAAATTGGGTGTTGGTTCTCTATGGCTTAGGGATAATGAGGTCTACTTGGAGTTTAAACTATCTATGAGATGAAACTCGCCATGGTTTGGTTGTTTCCATTTTTATTAGTACACAGAGACTTTCTCCATTCATTTCTTGTCATCACATGGAAGACACTAAATCTCGAGTAATTCTAAAGCCTTTTTGTATTGATAATTTAGTCATTGGTATCTTGTTTGGCTACGAGTATTTGCATCTAGTGTCAAATTCTAGTATTGGCATCTAGGGATGGTTTCCCGCATGGGTCTGGTCACTGTGTCATTTGTGTAGTTGTGTTTTTAGGACTATATACTGGTAATGTGGTATATTTCCTTCCACTCTTATCAATCCTTGCATGTACGAGTTTAGTTTTAATTTCTATTTCTAGATTTTACCTTTCTTGAGTTGGGCCGAGCTACCTTTTGGTTTAATCCTCCTAGTCTAGCTGAAAATTGTGATTTTTCCTTACCTTTGAACTCAATTCTCTTGTACTTGCTAGTTTTGTGTTATAATTATGAGGCAACACCAATTTGAAAATATGCAAGGCCAATGTATGAAAAATAGGCATGGAGGGGGGAGGTTGTGGCCCACTCGACCAAAACTAGCCAAGAGGTTGTTGAGACCTTCCATGCCCCCCCCCCACCAAAGAAAACCATATTGAAATTCGACACTTGGAAACCTTAATAGGTAGAGATAGGTAGAGTTTCTTATACTTACATAAAATGGATGAAGTTGGACAGTAGGTTCCTGACTTTAGTCATACTAGGGGAAGGAAAACACAATATTTTCATGCCTTATCACTATATTTTCAAATGAAAACCTTGTTTGGTAGGGTCCTTGTTGAGAACCAAACTAAAAGATATAATGTATTTTCAAGTTTTGAGGATGTGAAACATGTTTATAGAAACCAACAGGTCTATATTGAGAGAATATATACTCGCCTAGATCATATTGACTATCATGTTCCATGCATTAATACTATGTCAACACCTCCAAGATCTAGTGCATAGGATCTGAGACTTGTTAGCTCTTCTGATTCCTAGATGTTGAAATGTTTACTAGCATTTTTTGCTTTGTTTTGTTTTTGTTTTTTTTAATTTATTCTGCAAGTATATACTTAACTATGTTACAATCATTAATACTTTTGGTGTTTTGGACAAATTATTCCATAGGTAGGTGATAAAAAAAAATTGGTTTCCTACTGGATAATATGATTTTGTGAGGATGATGGAACGCACAAGCGAATACGGGTAGGGCCTCGTGTCTGTAGTATGAGACACTACAGCTGGCATCGAACAGCAAAAACACATAGGCCACCTGACAGTGATGGTTGCTCTTTCTTACACTCCATCTCAGCTACCGTAGCAAGGTTTTTACTAAAGTTACTGCACCTGTAACCCTCATGCTTCCGCACCCAGTGTTTAGGTCTCCAATCACACTACCGCCCGCCCTACCTGTTGCTCCCTCGACGATTACCCTCAGGCAGCTGGCGACCTACATTCCCTTATAGCTATGGACCTCGATCTTGTTGACTACTCGAACAAACTACTGGCGGAAGGCTCTATCTAGATGACTCCACATGTTACTAAGAAAGGCATGACCCCCAACTTAGTTGTGTGTTGACAGAAACCATCACCAGTTTACCTCCTTTCTCAGGCCCTTCGGGCCATTCGGTGATACTGCCGGATGAGTCCCTAACCTAACTGTCCCTTTCCACCCCTTCACCATCACCCTCCTCATTATGGTTTTCCTTGGGTTGCCTTAACCCTAACCCTGTGGATACTTGCACTGGCCTAACCTCCCTCCCTTCATCCTCCGATTTTAAGTTCACATTACCCAGCTCATCCACCATAGCTGTCTCCAAACCCCTGATCATGCTGCATTCATCTTCCCCCCCATCCGACATTTATTCGAACATCCCTCCCTTATTGGATGCCCTCCCTTCTGCCCCTCCCCCTCCTCCTGAGGACACATCCATCTCTGGGGAAAACTCTGATCGTCGGGAGGAAACAACAGCTGAAGTGAGGCCTCACAAGAAATCCAAATGCTTTAGATCTAAAGTTGAAGACATCATTCTGAGGCTTGAGGAGGACATACAGTTGCGAGAAAAAATGGATTTCGTGGACCGAGTATTGGTTGGAAGAATTCGAGGCTGGAACTACTCTGCTGCCCATTTAAAGTTATGGGCCTCTAAGGTTTGGGGACATCATTTGGCCAATATACCTACGGTGCGGACCTTTATGAGAGGCTGGTTTGTGTTAAGGTTTGCCATGCTGGACCACATGAACTGGGTTTTATCTTCATACTGGTACTTTGAGCATGTGTCTGTCCTTCTAAAGAGATGGACACCACTTTTTGACCTAGAAATAGAGTACATAGGGGTCAGCCCAATCTGGATTAGACTGTCGAGGCTCCTGCTACATTTTTGGTTTGAAGACATCTTTCGTCACATTGGAAACTCCCTAGGCACGTATATGGAGTATGACAGGTCTTACCAATCCACAGGGAAGATGGCCTATGCCAGGATATTGGTGCATATGGATACCAGAGGAGGCTTACAAGAACACATCACCATTCAATGGAGGACATACTCTCGAAAACAGTTGTTGGATTACGAAGGAGTACCATATAGATGTCGAAGATGCCATAAGGTTGGCCACATATTCAGGGATTGTCCCATGAATAATAAGGGGGGTCAAAGGAAAAACAAAAAAGAATCGGGTACATCAAACCCTCAGAACCAGCCACAGTCTGCAATGTAAGTAGAAGGTCAGCCACAACAAGCAATAGTAGAAGTAGGCAAGGCACACGATAAAGAGGCAAAGAAGAAGCATGGGAAAGCTCCACTCCGGCCACCCTCTCCACCTCTAAAGAGAGCTCGGGTGGCTATAGGGGATGAATTTTCCACGGGTATGTCAACTCTTCCTCACTCCATTTCTTTTATTTCATCTGAATCTCCAAGTAATTCTTCCACTCACTCTCATGCTAAAGCCTATACTTATACCTTAGATGCATCCCTCGGTTCTGTGCAAGCTATTGACCCCCATTATCCCCCCATATCCTTCTAGATGCCCTCTAACTATCAAAAATGCCCTATCATGACCCCTCCCCCTATTTACGCTACCTCCCAGCCATCTATCCTTGAGGACCCTTTGCATCTTTCTTTCGATCATCCTATTATCACTGGACCACGATACCCTCTACGCTCGAGATTCTACTCACAAGGTCTTGATGCTATAGGATTTGGTATTGACTCAACCCCCTTATTACCTAAACCATCTCAGGGGCACCCCTCCTCATTATCTAAATCCAAGCACCAGGCAAGGGAGGAGATTTCCAGGGGCAAACAAAAAACCATAGACTGGGTTTTTAGATCAGATCAAACCTTAGATCTCCCCCCTCCATGAAGACGCTCTCCTTTAACTGTTGAGGGTTGGCTATCCCTGGGAAAAAATTAGCCATGAGACGATTGATTGCTTTGGAAGTTGTACATATCCTTTTTCTCCAAGAAACCCTTGGTCCTGCTAGCACCATCACTCCCCTTCTCGAATTATGGTTACCAGGATGGTCTTTTTACGCGCTAGATGCCACAGGAAGATTTGGAGGGGCAGCCCTAGGGATTTACAACCGTTCTATTAAGCTAAATAGTGTTTGGGGGGGTCATGGGTACCTGGGAGCTGATATATACTCATCCACCCTTGAAGCTGACTACATAATCATCAATGTATACGGCCCTTGTCATGACAAGGCCGATTACTAGAGGAAACTGCTAAATTCAACAATCCTCTAGCAAGACAATATAATCCTAGGGGGGGATTTGAATTTTTCCATAGGGTATGCAAAGTCTTGGGGCCATCAAGCATAGGTGGACATGCTATCAACATTCTTTGAGAACCTTCTATAGGACCACAACCTTATTGACATTCCCTCCGCCAATATTCAGCCCACTTGGAGGAATAATAGAACTGGTGAGGCAAGCCTTGCTAAAAGGCTTGATAGATTCCTAATCAAAGAACCTCTAGTCAATAGAAGCACCTGTATCAGAAAATGGGTTGGATCTGGGGGTCTATCTGATCACAGACCTATTTATCTGGAAATACAGGATGTCATTGATAAGCCAAAGGCTCCTTTCAAATTTAACTCCACATGGCTAAGGGGCGTTGATTACATGAGGATGGTGGCCGACTATTGGAAGGCTCACCCTCTAGGAACTCATGGGAACATTGTAGAAGACTTTGTTCATAATCTGAAGGAGTTGAAATCCCTTTCCAAAGCTTGGGCTCATAGGAAAAGAAAACTAGAAGATCAATTTCTTAGAATAGTAGAGGAGGAAATCTACACATTCGAGGAGGATATCGGAGGGATTATTACCTCCCAAGAACAAAAAGATAAAATTGACTCACTAATGCACAAGAGGACACAAATCCTCAAGGAAAAAGAGGAGAGTTGGAGGCTTCGGAGTTGAGCAATTTGGCTTAAGGATGGGGATGACAATACCAAATTCTACCATAAATATGCCAATGGGAGGAAGGCGATCAATACAATATGTGAGCTAAAAAATGAGCATGGAAAAGCCATTCAAACCTTTCAAGAGCTAGAAACATAGGCTAACTCACATTTTAAAGATATTTACAAGGCTCCCCCTATCACCACTCTGGCTGAAGTGATGTGCATTGCCCAGATCTTCCCCAGATTAGTAGACCAGGAGGCAGACCTAAAACTTGCAAGAGAAGTCACTCTAGATGAGCTCGAAGCGTTAGAAAATTGAATATTATAGAGCAATGGAACACATAAAATATTGCAGAAATATAAACACAGAAAACACATAAAACAAGAGAGACACAGATATACATGGTTCACCTAGTTTGGGCTACGTCCACAAAGAAAAAATTTGTCCTTCCTTTTATATTATCCAGCAAACTGAAGAGATACAACCTACAACAGATCCACTGTAACACCCTCTTCGCTCTCAATCTCCTCTCTCTTCCTCACTCAGAATACAGAGATACATAGACACAATACAATTACCTCATGTATAGTGAGGGGTTGCCTTCTAGGGCAAAAAACCCTAAACTAAACATAATTTCTACCATCAGATCATCCGCCTAATGAACGGCCCAGATTGACTAGAAATTACTAGTCTTTTACAAGGTAATTATACATCTATTTTTATCTTCAGGGGCGCTTCCCCCGAACCCCCACCAAGGGACCGCTGGCCCTTGGACCCACCAGCCAGGGGGGATCAACCCCCCTATGTGGAGGGGTGTACAATCTTCCTGGGGTATACATTCAGCTAAGACCTCTGAATACATAATATAATTAGGCTCCACACCCAACACGAAGGAACCTTAAAATGGCTCAAAAAGGAAAACAACCCGGGGCCGGATGGATGGACAGTGGAATTTTACATTGCCTTCTTTGACATCAAAGGGGCGGATCTGTTAAGGATCATAGAAGACTGTCGAAGGTGAGGGAGGATGTCAGAAGGCCTTAACTCCACATTCATAGCTCCCATCCCCAAAGCTGATAAACCCTCTACTTTCAATGATTTCAGGCCTATATCTTTGTGTAACTGTATATACAAAATTATTGCAAAGGTCATTTCTAATCGCCTAAGGCTAATCCTGTCCTTGCACATCTCCCCAGAACAATTCACTTTCCTTCAGAATAGACATATTCATGTGGCAGTAGGCACTGCTCAGGAACTACTCGACATTTTTCAGCTCAAAAAATTGAAAGGTATGATAATGAAGGTAGACCTATCAAAAGCATTCGACAGAGTCAATTGGATCTACATCCGAATTTTGTTAACTCACTTGGGTTTCCCTTATACCTTCATCAAATGTATCATGTGTTGTATAGCCAATGTCACATATAGTGTACTAATAAATGGTTCGGCATCCCCCTTTTTTCATGCAGAACGAGGGCTCAGGCAGGGATGCCCTCTATCCCCCTCTATTTCTTCTCATAATGGAGGGTCTTAGTAGAATTATTGGAGAAGACCACAGACAAGGGTGGATTACGAGAATTAAGATCATTGACTCCTGCATTCTGATGCACCTATTCTTTGTTGATGATGTACTTATCTTCCTGAATGGAGGCATTGGTGAACTAACATCTCTGAATAATGCATTTGGAATATTCCAAAAAGCCACAGGAATGGTGCTGAACGAAGCAAAATCCACTATTACAGCTACAGGATGCTCTCAACACAAAATACAGTATGCGCTCAGGAGATTCTCCTTTACTCTCATGCCTTTGGAAGAAGGTTTGAGGTACCTCAGCTACCAACTAAAGCCTCATGGATATAAAAACGCCTTAATATCTAGCACCACAAATATTTGTCAAGAGTAGGCAGGTTGGTCTTGATCAAGGTTGTTCCTAAAAGCAACGCCCATATACTGGATGACTTTGGCTTGCATTCCTAGAGGGATATAGGCCATAATATAAAACATTTGTTGTCAATTCTTATGGAAGGGGAAATAGCCTGGGAGAATATTTGCATGGGCTAAATGGGAGACCCTTGCCCTACCCAAATGATGGGGAGGCTGGGGGATCAAGAGACTGGATGTCTTCTCCAAAGCATTGGTAGCAAAGCTAGGATGGAAATTGCTCAACAATCATAGCCTATGGATGAAGGTTGTTGTCTCTAAATATATTACCCCTTCCAATACTCTAGACTGGATTAGATAAGCACAAAGGAATACCTCAAACATATCCATCATTTGGAAGGCTGTAATAAATTCTATGAGTCTTATACGAAATGGAATGACATGGAGAATCCAATCTGGATCACTGGTGTGCATAAGGGAATACCCTTGGGTTGGTTGTGGCAATGCTCATAGGCTAGCCGCAAAGCTGAAATCACTCCTTGCTGAACAAGGCATCACACATATTTGCCATATTGCCAACAATGCCCGTTTTACCATGACACAACAGGCCTAGAAATCAGGGACCTTTCTAAATATCCCTCAGCACTGGCAACAGGGTTGGCGCGGCTACCTAACTGCATTAATAGAGGCCCACATCAAGATTAGAGAAGGGGATGACAAACTAATATGGGCATTTTCTAAACATGGCTCATGCACCCAAGATAGGATATCTGGTATTGATGGAACCCTATAAGCCCCAAGCTACTGAGTCTTGGTGGAACCTTGTGTGGAAGCTAAAAGAGGCCCCTAGAATGAGGTTGCTAATGTGGTCTATTTTGCACAACAAAACCACAATAGGCACAAACTTGATGAAGCAATCTTATTTAGGACCATTTTGGTGCGACCTTTGCAGAAATTGTAGTGAAGACAATGATCACCTCTTTTTGGACTGTCCTACCACCCAAGAGTTATGGAACAATTGGTGGAAGGCCACCACAGAAAAGGAGAGGAATTTTCCATTACTCACATGTTGGGCCATATGGATAGCTAGGAACAACACCATATTTTAGCAGAAGGCTCCACATTGGCCCTCTATACTGTCTAGAACTATAGCCGACTATCACTCCATTCCAGAAGAGACCACTCATCAGCTCAATAGGAACATCATGTCGGAAACCATAAATACCTCTATGCCATGGGCTTATTTCGATGGATCGGCACAGGAGATTGACTGTGGGGGTGGGGAGCTATATTACATATATCAGAAACTCATTCCTTTAAAATACAAATGGGTCTGGGCAGAGGCACCAATAACTATGTTGAGCTCTTAACTTCCAAATACATCATTCGTTTTGCCCTGAACAAATAGTGCACGAACCTACAAATTTTTAGTGATTCAAAATTAGTATGCAACTAGATAAATAAAAAATCTAATTGCAATACATACTCATTGAGGCATATCTTGGATGAAATTCACAGGCTCATCTTGACTTTTGACTCTTTTGTTTGCCATCACATTTACAGGGAGCGCAACTCAGCTACTGATCACCTATCTAAGGAGGCAGTGCATAGGGAAGATGGTACTTGGTTGATATATGAGGAGAAGTATGGTGTTATCTATCAGTACTATCATAGACTGTTCATAGATCCAGCAGCATAACTGAAGGCTCAATTTGAGTTAGGAAGTTTTTTTATTATATGTAAATATTTATGTTATTTCCTACATGTTATTACAGAACTAAGCTGAACTATACTCTCTTTGCGTAGAGACCATAATTTTTTTTCTTTTTTGATCAGTTTGCTCCCTGTGTGGAGCATTATACCACCATTTAAACTTATTTTGGACAGGAAATGCTTTACACACTACATATGCTTAGCATCTACAAAATGTAATTTTCTCTTATTAATGAAAATTACGACTTTTTCCACGGGAAAAGAAATATGATTTTGTGAGACAATACAATATTAGTTTACCACAAAAAAATGCATTCTTAAATAATTATCAACTAAGGAAAAAAATTATTAGAAAAACAAATACTAATAAAATATAAATAATTTAGAGATTGAAAAGATAACTAAGTAATCTAAAAACTATTATAGTGATAATAAGAAGTTAGGAAATTCTTCTTAAATTAAATAATACATCCTTAAATAATTATCAACTAAGAAAGAGCTCTCATAATAAAAAAATTACTAATAAATGTACACAATTTAGAGATTAGCCTCACTGTAAGAATTTAACAAAATGAATATACTATATAATATTGTGTTATTAGTAATAATTCCTCACAGATTCAATCCTCCAAAAATAAAATGAACTAAAACATTTCCATATAAACATGACGATAAACCTAATAATTGTATTAAGAACCATATTAAAAAATATTGAATTGGAATTTTATTAGTAATTCACAAATTGTACATCCTCATGAAGAGTTTTTTTCCATTTCAAAATGATGTATATGTGAATACATAGAAATTTTTACAATTTTGTTTTGATCGCCTTCCCAAAATTGGAAGCATTTAGTTCATGAGTTTTGGGATGAAGTAGTGTGGCTAGAATATACTAGATTTACCCTTGCGAGGAGACATACAAATCCATATGACACATTGTAGGAAGCAACATTGTTATAGCAATGAAATTAGTGTTGACTATCAATTTAAATAGTGTGGATCATATATACAAGTTTATGAAAAATATCATATAATTTACTTAACAAACCGAACAATACTAACTATTCAATTCACAATCAACTCAACTTCATATGAAAGCACTAAAATATAAACAATCTAAGTACCCATGAACTAGACCATTAAAAAGTGCATTAAATAAAGAATAAACATAAACCAAAGCAATCACACATAATGTACATGGATGTGGTTGGCTATAATGAACCAATAAAATGTACCATTATTGTAATTAATTAAAATGAAAATAATACAAATATCTCACATAATTGTGTTTCAAAAAATACAAATACATACACAATGTGGTTAAATCAATGATGATCTTATAAATCAATGCAACATAGTTCCACATGACAACAAAAAAAGCATCACATATCAAATCCAATGTTACCTTATTCCCAATAGTCTAGAAAATATAGTAGAGCATGATATGCACTTCATATAAATGTGGGGCTGATAATTCCTCACCACCAATTGAGCTTAATATAAAGGTGTAAAGGGACTATAAAACTTATAACAAATAAACTTATTAATAAAGACCATTAAATAGTCTAAAATTAATTATAATGTTAATAGAAAATTAGGAAATTTTCTTTAAATTAACTAATGCATGCTTAAATAATTATCAACTAAGGAGTTTTCATGAGGAAAAAAATACTTATAAAATATAAGTAGTTTAGAGATTAAAATGATAACT
The DNA here is from genome assembly GCA_000404065.3 of Pinus taeda. Lineage (NCBI taxonomy): Eukaryota > Viridiplantae > Streptophyta > Pinopsida > Pinales > Pinaceae > Pinus > Pinus taeda. The sequence goes on along the minus strand of APFE030977686.1, from coordinate 61,356 downwards.
AATATAATTTAAAAAATATCATAATGATATTAAAAAGTTAGGAAATTCTCTTCAAATTAAGTAATCTATTTTAAATAATTATCAATTAAGAAAGAACTCTCGAATAATTATCAACTACGAAAGAATTATCCATAAGAAAAAATATTAATAAAATGTAACAATTTATAGAATACTCTCATTATAGGAATTTGACAAAGTGATAAGTAATAATACCTTAGATATTTAATTACCCAAACATGGTCAAAAACATGACTATAAATCTTATCATTGTATATTCACTATTTTTTTTTAAGAAAAACTATAAATATTCCAATTAGATTGAAGTGAATGAAGTTTATATCGATATTCAAAGACTAATTTATTTGGATGAAATGGTAAATATTTTTATATTTTATTTTCTTTAATAATGATAAAAGAATTATATATATATATATTTATTGATTACTAAAATATATAGAGATGTTGTAATATCATCATCTCACCCTTTTGCACTTTTGTAAGGCCTAGTGAGAGGTGCCAAATTGAATTAGCCCAACCTCCATAGTTACCTCATAGAAATGGGGATATGAAATTTCAATTTTCTTAAAATTAGCGGAATTAACTTTGGACAATATCGTTATTTTCGGTTCATCGAGAGCTTTACGGTGACATATTTTTTTCCTCAATCCAACCTCCATATCAAAAGCTATGTCCATTTGAATTCTGGGCCTTAATACCATGCCATGTCAGCAAGGAACTACCACGTGTCACCCACCTGTCACTGCTGCCTCAAATGAGGTCCCACTTGGTGCTTGCCACATCACAGTGCCTTTGTGCCTTCGTGCCTTCACAACACATCCTTTGCTAAGAGTATAATGCTCTAATACTTCTACAACATGATGTAACCTTCACATCAAGTGACTAGGTCATTTCCCATCCTACTCTCTCCATCAGTCTGCGACCACACCTTGCTAATGCACATAGTCCCGAACCCTACAGGATGAAATACATTTACTTGTGAAGTGACGGGAACAATTTCGTCTTGCAACTTTTGTCAGTCTATGCCTTGCCTTCAAAATGTACTACCATAATCTCTAGGGACTCGTGCTTTGTAATGATATGGTTCCAAAAGCATTAGCTGCCCCTTCCATGCCACATAGTTCCCTTATTCCATGTGGAACCAATAAACAACTCCACATGTCCTCTTGGTGATATATCAATCTTGGTGTCCATGTCATTTCCTCTTGTAATCTTGATGACATCACTCTGCCACATCATGTACTAATGTGACAACCATGTAGCCTCCTCCTGCTTAATTATGTTCTACTAGCTCAACCTACTTGAGGGGCCCACTAGCTCTCAACCTTCATATAAACCAAATAATTCTCATTATATGATTTCTAGACATGGATGACCATTTCTAGTTAATTCACGCACTCCCATTTTCCCTAACATGCTTCCTTTTGTCTCTTGGGATGGACATTTCTCCATTTACCCAATGGGAAAACTTCCCATCACGCTCTTGTACCTTCCAAAAATAGTCCCATCCAACAAACTTTATGGACCCTTACGCCTCCACGGAATGTCAGGGATTTTGATGGAAAGTGATGGGAAATTCCCCTTCTCATGTCTTCTATCTACCGCTCCTCATTTACTACTACCACTCAGTCATTATGGCATGGCACGATGTAAATATTCCATGGCATCAGATAAGGACTTTTCTCATTTTGTGACCCTATTACCTATAAACCTTAGCTAATTTTGTGATTTCTCTAGCTCCCTCAATTGAGCTCAAGTCTGTTGCCTTAGATGTATGATTTCATACTATTAGGGATTGTTCGCAGGCTCCCTTGAGGACTAATGTCACTCATAACACTACATGTTAAGTGAAGCTTATAGACATGCCCCTTTTATTAGACACTTAGACAAGCCAATAGTGGATAACATAACCCTACTTATTAGGCACAACAACAATAGACCACATCCCAAAGTGGATGCATCCCAACATCATCAAAAACCAATGATAAACATGCAATGAAAAATAAAAGTAGTCAATGGACTAAACTAGTCAAATATCCTTGATCATTAGAAAACCATGAAATCATGCATGATATAAATTCATTGAGCCTGATAGGCATGCATACAAGATTATGACAATGACTTGTAACTTAGAGTTACATCATCAATGCTAGGGATATGCAAGTCCCTTCACCATGAGAAAAACACACATTCATCTCGTTATAATCATACAAGAATAACACCATTCCCATGCAAATAGTGTTGATGTACATATTGTTATAAAACGTATCAATATCAATTTCATTCATAGTGTAACATAGTCATATATAGGTGATCATACATAAATACTTATCTAATAATAATAATGACTAGAAACTGAGGAAGAGATGTCTACTCTTGACCCAACCATAGGCCAACTGCACTACAATATTTCTTTTCGCTTACGAATATAATTCATAAAAAGGGAGATAAATAAAATTAATATAAATATTAAATAATCAAATATTGGTTATGTTAAATAGTCATTAAGTTAAGTGAAAAGACATGTCTAAAAGACATGCCCAGTCACGAAAGGACACTTGCTTAGGTATATATAGGTTGGTCCTCATTGTAACAACCATCACTTATACATTTTTATATATTAATAAATTATTATTATTAAATACCTCGTGTATTTTTACATTCAAGTCTACAAGCTATTAGTTTTTATGCTTTAGTGGTTTTAAAGCCATGGCACACAATTTAATCATGCGGGTCTTTGAATGTTGTTCACCGCACAATGTGCCATTATGTTCACATCCTGAATGCATTGAGAAGTTTAGTAAAGTTCAAGAAGCATTTCAGAATTTAGAAAAATCATTTGCAGAAGTTAAAGAATGCTGAAGGGATATCGATAATAAGAGAGATGACAACAACAATGAAGAAATAAAACAGAGAAGTTAAAGAATGTTGAAGGGATATCGATAATAAGGGAGATGACAACAACAATAAAGAAATGAAACAAGAGAAAGCAAAAGAAGAAGATTCTGATCAAGATGATGATCGAAACAAAGTTGATCTTGTTGTGGATGCCTTATTAGATCGCCAACAAAATCAATTGAACAACCAAACATTATTATTATTTCTTCGTGAATTGAGCTTTGTAATTCAAAACAAACCCGCAATTGTTAACTCAAGAGAGGGTTTCTTATTGTTGGGTAAGCTAATGGCAAGACATGGATTCGATCTTTGATTCAGTTAAGTTGTTGTGGTATTCCATGGGCATGTTGGCTAATTCAAACAACGTCAACAATAAGTTCGATTGCACTGTGTCCAAGTCACTGCATGGTCAACTGTCGCTACCAAGCCCGTGCATTGTCCACTGTGTCCAAGTCATTGCATGGTTGATTCACCCTCACTGCTTTGTCACCTGAATCCCTGTCATCTGTTGTCTTTCCACCATCCACTACCAAACAAATCGAACACGACCATCCAACAGTTGGTCTGACACTCCCATCCTTAGCCTGCTTTACAGTTTTACTGATGAAAGGCATTATCAGAATAGTCGAGGTTCCCTGTTCTCAGCGATGTGGAGGAATAAACGTCGAAGGTGTCTAAGGTTTGGAATTACCATCACTGTGGGTCAATTATGTTCTACGGCATTCTTGGCTCAGCGGCGCCCCTGGCTCGGCCATGTCCCTAACTCCTTATTAGCCGATGTTTTGCTACCATCATCATGTTCTATTGCTACCACTATCCAGTGTTGCTGTCGTCCACCGCTGTCCTGTGCTACCACCATCCACCACCCGTCTTGTGCTGTTGCCATCCACCGCATAACTATGTCTGCTTGTGCTCGATCTCCATCCTCCATCCACCCTCCACCAGTAAACCATGGCCTCCCTTCCACGCCTTCCTATCTGTCAAAGCACTCATCCACTGATTTCATACTACTACACATTTCCAATAGCTTTCTAACTGCTAAACTGCAATCCATTTCAGAAAAAATTTCGCATCTTATGATGTACCAAATGATAGTTGAACTGTGTGGACACCAAACCATTTCTCAAATAGGAAGTCTAGCCACCAGGCCACCCTCCATGACAAGTTAAATCATTGTGTTAGTCAAACAGCATGATCCATCGTCTCAGACCGGTTCATAACAATTGGTATATATATATATATATATATATATATATATATATATATATATATATATATATATATATATAATTATATATATATATAATATATATTATATATATATATATATATATATATAATATATATATATATATATAACAATTCGAATAATAATTATATGTATAATATAGTTATAATATAATAAAAATATATTAACAGAAAGTATTATTATTGTTATTAAAAAAAAACTTCTTATAAATGAAAAAAAACAACATTACTATAAAAATAAAAAAATAAATGAAAAAAATAAAAATAAAATCCTAGGGAATACTACTATGAGCTACATGACGAAATGATGACCAGATTGTATACGTTGAGACGACATACACAAAGTGAAGAAAATTAGCAGCATTAAAGCTTTGAGGACAAAGCTTTCGAAGGGAAGGGTTATGTTATGAAATATAACTCATAACAAGTGAGATAAATAAAATTAATATAAATATTAATAATCAAATATTGGTTATGATAAGTAGTCCTTAAGTTAAGTGAAAAGGCATGTCTAAAAGACATGCCCAGTCATGAGAAGACACTTACTTAGGTATATATAGGCAGGTCCTCGTTGTAACAATCATCATTTATACATTTTTATATATTAATAAATTATTATTATTAAATACCTCATATATTTTTACATTCAAGTCTACAAGCTATCAGTTTTTATGCTTTAGACCACCTTTGAGCCAAATTTAGAGTCTAAGGAGAAGTGCTAAAAGGAATTCAACTTATGCTAATCAGTTAACCACAAAGGAATCTATATACTACTCCACATCCACCTTCTTATTTTAGGACTATTTTCTCTAGTTTCTCCACCCATTTACTCGAGACTACAGAGTACACATATAATAAATTGTTAATCCCCCAATCATCCAGAAACACTTAAAGCATCTCCTCTACAAGTAAGAGATCCATAGAACACAGAGCTTCCACTTGCTCAACCCGATAGGGCTTTAGAATACTATAGGTATCCACCTATTCCTTCCTTTTACCATGTTTCCTTGTGTGAAACTGCTCTAGCGCCAGCACTATCCCAATTTTGTCATTTGTTCCCATATATTTACTAGCCAACCCTTGTATGCCTAGCTCATCATACAAGCACCCATAGGCCAAAACTAGGTTTGTGATTTCCTACTCTATGTAGGTATCCCATGCATGTTTTCCAGCTTGTTGTTATTGTTTTCCATAGTTCACAATGTTCTCTCTTATTCTTTATGTTATGATCCTCAGTCATCATCCTTTCTTCCTTATTTGTCATCTCTTTTCTTCCAATAACCCCCTTGTGCGTCTCTTTCATGTTGACCACACAGTGCATCCCATGAGGTATGATAGAGTGGTCCTATCCTCCACTAAAGAAGCCCATACTCCACCTCCCTTTCTACCATGTAGGCCATTAAAACTCAGTAAGAGGTTTGGTGGCCATTAATGCATAGACTTGACTTGCTAAATCCCCAAGAAATGCCTCTTGAAAACTCTAAATTCTTGTCCACTCCTCTTAGCCAGTCATTGTGTTTACATTTCCACAACTAATTACATAGAGGATTACAAAAATGGTTAATATAGACAACACTCCTTTAAAGGAACACCATCCTTGGTGTTCTATATCCTAACACAATTTCATTCATGATCTATATTGAGCACAAAATTTCATTGTGAGCTTTATATACACATATCTTTACATTCATTTATATTCATAATTACATTTTCTTAACCAACAAAACAAAATGGGCTTGATATCCCCATTTTCTTAGCCATCTTCCATGTGGCCTCATTCGGTACAAAGTGTCTTCATTGCATCCTGACCTACTTGATTGCTTAATTCCAGAGCATGATATGCCTCTGATCTAGAATGCACAATGTCTTTGGCTAGAATTCTTCCCTAGATTCCACTTGTATCACAAATGAATCAACAACATTATTAGCATCATGTACATACTTTTTAAGTAAAGATATATGGAAAACATCATGAGCCTTCACTATTGGGGGTAAGGCCAATCTCTAGGCCACTGGCCCCAGTTTTTATAAAATTTGAAACGGCCCACAAAACCATGGTGCCAACTTAGCACAAGACCCCCTCCTTAAGGAACTTGTCCTTGGTTTGATGTAGAGGTAAACATTCTCTCCCACTATGAATTCCTTATGCATCTTATTATGATATGCATAACTCTTTTACCTAACCTGATATATTCTCAATTACTTCCTAATGGAAATAATTTCCTACTCCATCTCCTTCAGTGTATCAAGCTTAATATGCACCATGTTCACTGGATCATACCAGTTGATAGGAGTGTTGCATTTCCTACCATAAAGAGCCTCAAATGGGCTCATATTTAATGGTTCTTGGTACCCATTGTTATAGGAAAACTCTACCAAAGGTAGAAACTCTTCTCATTTCCTCAGCTGGTGTATGACACATTATGACCATGTCTTCCAACACTCTATTTTTCCTTTTAATTTGTCCATATGTTTGAGGATGATACATGATGTTGAATACCAACTCTATCCTAAAACCATTGAGAAGCTACTTCCAAAACTTAGAGGTTAACTTAACATACCTATCAGAGATTATCTTCTTGGGTAAACTGTGCAATCTCACTATTTCCTTTATAAAATTATGGCCAATGTCACTTGCCTTATTGGTGGAATTAATAGCTATAAAGTGAGTTGCCTTATTGAACTTATCCACCACCACCATTATGGCATCATGTTGCCTAGATATCCTTGGTAGTCTAGTAATAAATTCCATTAAGATGACTTCCCACTTCCATTCTAGAATGGGGATTAGTTGTAGAAATCTCACTAGGTGTTTACATTCCACATTTACTTGTTGGCAGTACAATCATTTGGTGATGTACTCAGCCACATCCCTTTTCATGTATGGCCAATAATATGTCTTTTTCATAATTGTTATCATTTTTTTATAACCAAGATGACCAAAATATGGTATTTTATGGAATTCATCCAAGATGACCTTCTTCAAGTCACCCATACAAGGTATATACCACCTACCTTTGAACCTTAATAATCCATCCTCCATGAGGGAGTAGTTCTTTTCCAATGCCCCATTCTGGGTCTTGTTGCAAGCATTCTTTCACTTGCTAATAGAGCTTATCTAGTTTTTCTACCTCAATATTTTCTTGAATATTAATTTCACAACAATTCAAAGTTGCTCAATGGGCTACCTATAGCCTTTTGCTGAGTGCATCTTCTACCTTGTTTTCCTTTCCCTTTATGTATTTTATTTCAAAATCAAACTCATTAAGAAAGGCTAACCATCTTGTGTGGATGGAATTTAACTTAGGTTGATCAAACAAGTACCTCATCCCTCCATGATTTTCCATCAGTATAAATTTCCTCCCACGGAGGTAATGCCTCCACATATTCAATGTGTGGACTATTGTTTCCAGTTCCAAATCATGGGTGACATAGTTCTATCCATGCTCGTTTAACTTTCTATATTCATATCAAAATATTTTCCCTTCTTGCATTAGGACCCCACTAAGCCCCTCCTTGCAAGAATATGTACAAACCACAATGTCTTTCTCTAGATATATTATTCTAAAAAATGGTGCATGCATGAGCAAGTGCTTTAACTGCCCAAAGTTGGTTGTACATTTACTTGTCCATTGAAATTTAGTTCCTTTCCTTTGCAGTGCTCTAATTGGATGCCCATTCTTTGTGAAGATTCAAATGAATCTCTGGAAATAACTTTCCAAACCCATGAAGGACCTGACTTCCATCACATTTTGAGGCATAAGCTACTCCATCATGGCCTTGACCTTATCGATGTCCACTGTAACTCCTTCCTTAGAGACAATGTGCACCAAGTATTGAACTTGTGATTGGAAAAACTCACATTTGTTGAGTTTAGCATAAATATTTTTCTCTCTTAGTACTTGCAATACCATTTTCAAATGCTTCTCATGCTCCTCCTCAGTCTTCAAATAGACCAATTTATCATCTATGAAAACGAGCATGAATTTTCCCAAGAAGGATTTAGAAAATTGTTCATCAAACACATTGATGTTGTTGGGGCATTAGTGAGCCCAAATAACACCACCAACATCTCATAATGCCCATATCTAGTTCTAAATGTGTTTTTTTATGAATGTCTTCATCCTTGATGGTACCTAGATCTTGAATTGATCTTTTAAGAGACTGTACCTCCTCTCAATATATCAAATAGATCATCGATCCTCAAGGATATATGTTCTTTATGGTGGCACTTTTGAGTTGTTTGTAATCAATACATAGCCTTAGTGTGTCATATTACTTCTTGACAGATAATACATGCTCTCTCCATAGTGATACACTAGGTCGAATGTACCCTTTGTCCAACATTTACTTCAATTGCAATTTTAGTTCTACCAGTTTCGGCATGCTCATATAATATGGGGATTTTAATATTGGTGTTGAGTCTCAAAATAGTTCAAATTGAGAAGTTGATTTCCCTTCTCAATGTTTGTCCTAGGATTTCCTAAGGAAACATGTATGTGATCTGTTTCAATATAGGATGCTTCCCCAAGGTCTTGCTACTACCCTCAGAGTCGCTAGTCACTTGGGCAGTGAAAAACTCACATCCCTTCTTGCTACACCTTTTTAACAACAATGTGGTGATTTATTGGATTCTCACAAGCTTTCTGTTTCCTTGTCGCATCATTCTTTCTCCACTATCTTTGAGGCATTTGATTGACTTTCTAAAACAATCAACCTTTGTCCTAGGCCTTGCTAGTCAATCCATGTCAATTAATACATCGTATGAACCTAATGGTAGAAGGTTCAAGTCGAATGATGTGAGCATGTTGTCCATTACAACTGGACATGACTTTAACATATGCTCGACCCACTTCATAGGGTGGCTAGTTAGTCCAACCATGACTTTTCATGTTCTATGATTTGCAACATACACCTCTCTACCACAAGTGGATTTAAATAGTTGAAATTGGAACTAGGATAAATTAAAACCAAAACAAGTTAGTTGTTAATCGTACCTTTCATTTCAATGATTGTGGCTTAGTGATCATCCTACCTATTATCCAATTTTTCGTACATGCACAATGTGCTATGATCCACATCATTTATTATGTCCACCTCTACTTCTTGAGCATTTTATAGTCTTTGGCCACTCTTCTATCATTGAGGATAACCTCTCTTCCTATGGTTTCTTCCATAGGTCTAACACTTTAGAGGCTCTCCTCCACAACCCTTGGCTTCCTCTCCCATAGGTTGAGAGAATTGGTCTCTACTAGTAGTAGTGGATTTTTATTGAAATTAATCTCTATTAGGAGTGGAAAAACTCACATTAATTCCACCAAGGTATTGTATTGCAAGTTTCTTCCATTTTCCCTTAAATTTTAGATTTCCTTTTGCCTGCCAATCAATTTTGGATTCAATCCTGTGCTTGGAAAATTCATAACAATGCTTCATATTCTTGATAGCAACTTCCATTATCTTAGGCTCATAAAATTCTATTATGTCCCCAAATTCCTATGGAAACCCACTAACATACCTTTGAATATTCATATTCTCTTCCTTAATGTAAGGTATGTGACTTAACAAATCCAAAAAATATTTTTGTATATTAATCAATTGTCAGTTTCCCTAACTTGTGCTTGTAAAATTCATTTTCCTTTCCATCATAATAACTTTTAGGAAGTACTTTTCCTAGAAATATCTTTCAAATATCCTCCATGAAAACTCTTTTTCTTCAATACTCTTGACATTCTTTGGGCCTTCCCACTAGATATCATCTCTAACCTTCATGATAAAGATGGCTACTCTTTCTTATGTATTCTCAAAGTCATGCAGTTTGAAATATTTCTTCATTCCTAACAACCATGGTTCTACTTCCTCTACCTTGTTCACCTATCCATCAAATGTAGGAGGATTTTGTTTCTTAAATTCCTATGAAATCAAGTCTTTTCCTCTCCTTTTCTGCTAACAGTGCCTTTCAGTGGTTGCATTATATAATTTCTTGTGATTGTTTGTTCTTCTCTCGAGAGTACTAAGTAGAGTTCCACCTTTCATTGTGTCTTCACTTATCTGTTTATGTAGCTTCCTATACTTACTACTTTTTGCACCATAAGTTCCAAGTCTTGAGGGAATTTTAACACCTTTATCCTTTCTTAGGTGGCCAGCACCCATATCATGTTGCATCTACCTTTGCAAGTCTGATAGGCTCTTGAGTATGATAGAATTTACTTCTACCTTATTCTCTTGAGCCATGACAACCCTTTGATTGTCATCTTTGTAGCTTCTAAGTTCTCAGCATAGATCTTATACTTCTAATGGTGTTCATCCAATCGAGGGAGTCTACCTCTTTCCCCTTTCCAACTAACTCTTCTTCTTTCCACTACTGGAGGTTATCAGTGTTGTGTGGCACCATCTTGAAGTTATCTATTGTCTTCTTGTGTGATGTTACACACATATAACTATAAGTCGATCAATAATATAAGAAAAAACATGCTTATTATCACCTTGGCATGTTTGTGATAAGCATATGGCTATGAGGTTATTTGAAACACCAAATTTCAAGTTAGTATGCATTTCATAATCAAATGAAATGGGAAATACACACTATGCACAACAAGAAAACATCCTCTAAGGACTACACTCTGTAACTAAGCTCTAATTTTTATTATTTTTTAATCCATCCAAGTCCAATATTGAACCTCGCTCTAATATCACCTTGTAACATTTCCATCTTACCCCATCGGACTTTTCTCGGGCCTAATGGGAGGTGTTATTTTCAATTAGTCCAACCTCCATAATTACCTCATGGAAATGGGGTTACAAAATTCCTCCTTTCCCAAAGTTACTGGAATTAAATTTCAGAAATACCATCATGGTTGGCTCATCGAGAGCTTTCTAGCTATATAATTTTTCCTCAATACAACATCTAGATAAAATTTTACATACATTTGATGTTTGAACCTTAATCCGCTACCACATCAACAAGTAACTACCACGTGTCACCCATGTGGCACTTCTACCTCACACAAGGCCACACACAACACACAACACATCGCAATGCCACTGCACTTCCATTCCTTTGTGGCATGTCCTCTTCTAAGAGTGCATCACTCCTAAAATTTTATGGCGCAACATAATATTTCACATAAGTGATAGGGTCATTTCCAATCTCATTCCCTTAGTTAATATATGGCTACACCTTGCTAGTGCACATAGGCCTGAATCCCATGGCATGATAAAATTTACTGATCAAGTGATAAGAAAAATTATGTCTCATGGCCTCTGTTAGTTTGCACCCCACCTTCAAAAAATTACTATCATCCTCTCTAAGGACCCACACTACATGATAACATGGCTCCAAACACGTCATCATCCCCTTCCATGCTCTGTAGTTTCCCTATTCTAGGTGGCACCACTAAACACCTCCACATGTTCTCCTAGCAACATGCCAGTCCCAGTCTCCACATCATCGCATCTTCCAATTTTGATGATGTCACTCTACCATGTCATGTTCCCATGTGACAACCATGTATCCTCCTTTGGCCCACATGTATTTTTCCAACTCAACTTAGCTAAGGAAACCACTAACTCTTGACCTTCTTGTAAACTCATGAATTCTTGTTATACAATTTTTGGTCACTATCGAACATTTTTGGTTAATTCATGCAATCTCGTTTTCACTGGTACTTCCTTATCTCTCTTGGGATAAACATTTCTCCATTTACCCAATGAGAAAACTTCCCATAACACCCCCATGCCTTCCATCAATAGTGCCATCTACCACACTTAATGGGCCCTTTCACCTCCATAGCACAATAAGGTTTTTGATAGGAAGTGATGGAAAATTCCCCATCCCACACCTTTTGTTATCGCTCCTCCTTTACTACCACCACTAGGCCATTCCAATGTGACGTGACATAAAAATTTCATGGCATCAAATCTGTAATTTTCCCATCCTACGCCCCTGTTGCCTCTACACCTTAGCCAATTTTTTTATTTCTCCAACTCTCTCAACCTAGCTCATGTTTGTTTCCTCGGACTTAGGATTTTAGAATTTCAAGGATCATTCTCAAGCTCCCTCGAGGACCAGTGTCATTTAGAACACTTCTTGTCCATTGATGCTTATAGACATGCCCCTTTTATCAAGCACTTAGATAAGCTAATAAATGCTAATGTTGCCTTGCTTACCATGAAAAAAAACAACAGACCATATCTCAAAATGGATGCATCCCAACATCATCAAAAGTAATGAAAAACATGCATTGCAACATAAAACTACTCAATAGACTAAACTAGTAAAATATCCTTGATCATTAGCAAACCATGAAATTGTGAACAATATAGCTTTGTTGAGCCTAATAGGTATGCATAAAATACTATTTCAATGACTTGTAACTCAGAGGTACATCAACAATACCAAGGATATGAAAGTCCATTTACCAGGAGAACAACAGGCATTCATCTCATTATTGATAGTGAGGAAGAACACCATTCCCATGCAAATGGTATTGATGTATACATTGTTATAGCACATAACAATATCAATTCCAATCATAGTGTAACATATTTGTATGGAGGTAAGAATACATTAATTCTTATATGATAATATTAATGACTCACTGTTAGGTCCCTATACTACTAGTGTAACCCCTTATTGTTATTATTGCAACCCCCTTATTGTATTATTGCACCCATATAGTCCCCATGTTGTTATTATTATGCCCCATAGAATCCCACTATTGTTATTGTTGTGCCCCTACAATATTATTGTTATGTAGGCTCTGATTGTATTGGGACCTCTTAGACTCCTATATATAAAAGGAGCTCTTATCATTTGGATCATCCAAGAATTTTTCATTTGTGTAATGTAAAGGAGGTCGCCCCCTTGAAGAGGCTGATTTTGAAGTCGTTGATCTTTATTTTCTATCTTTTTGTGAGTTGGTTTCATAACGTTTGGTATGAGAGCTTTAGATTCTAGGGTTTCACTGCTCCAAGCAGGTCATCGTGGAATTTTTGCTATAAATTTTTCTCTACAAAGTTTCAGAATCTAAAAAAAACCCATTTGAGCCGAAATAGTTGTGAACCTTGGGTCTGAATTTTAGATCTGTTATCACTATATTTTCGGAGATATGATCTGAGGAAGTTAGGGTGTTTGCAAGCTCCAGAATTCCATCTCAAACCGGTCATCACGGCATTTGCGCTATAATGATTTTTCTACGAAGGTTCATACTCTGAAATTAAAACCCATTTGAGAAGAAATCTTGGTGAAGCTCGCGCTCAAATTTCAGATCTTTTTTATCTATATTTTCGGAGATATGGTCCAAGATATTTAAGGTTTTTGCAGGCTCCCAAATTACATCCAAAATTGGTGACCTGGGGTAAATCGTCATAACTTTCTTATTGATCTAAAGATGATCTAAGGTTTTCATTGATGTCAACCTAAGCAAAACCAAGGATGGCACTGAACTTCCATGGCATATTGGGCATCATCATTCATGGTTTCTTGTCTCATAACCGTTATAAGAATACTCTACTCAAAAATATATTTCTATCGGTATATAGCTCTCCTCGTAAATCCTCACCGTTTGTAAGTTATTCAAGATTGAAGTTAGTAACCCCAATTAGTGGGCTAAAACCCCATGGAGTTGTGGCATGAAATTTATCATTGATTTTGGTCATTGAATAGTCAATATTAATAATTTTTTAAGCTCCTAAAATCCCTCCAACATTCTCTATAGAAGCCCCTCTCAACTCTATAAAAAGAAATCTCATATATCCTCCAAACATAGTGATCGTGGAATTTTCGCTATACATTTATTTATGTGAAGTCTTAGATGCGGAAATTAAAACCCATTTGAGATGACATCCTAATGACCATTGTGACTGAACTTATGATCTTGGTTTGCTATATTTTCAGAGATATGATCTGTGGAAGTTAGGGTTTTTGCAGGCTCTTGAATTTTATCTCAAATAGGTGACCTTGGGAAAATTGTCATAACCTTCTCCCTAAGAAATGGACCGGAATTCTGTAAAAAGTGGTGGATAGTGCACAAATTGTAGTTTTCTGTTTATCAATTGTAGAGCCAAAAGATGAAACAATGACACGTGGCATGCCGTACAAGTTTTCTCTACAGAACTAGTCCATAATTAGGTTATTGTGAGAGATTGGGCATAAATTTGCCTTGAAGAATCCAAATTAGGTCAGACCTATGGCATTGGAAAGAAGACTCAGAGGGCTACTACAAAAATGATGATCACATATTGGGGATCTAAAATCACAGAGATACTTCAGATTCAATATCGTGATCCTAGAAGGCAAGAAAACAAAACTAGATCAAGTGTTGTCAAGGGCTACAAAGAACCGGACTTTCTAGGGAAGCAAAGAGCAAGGTGCAACAAAATGATGCAGAAAAGGTAAGCTCTAGGTAAGTATCTTCTATATATGTGTTTTCATCTCTTAATTGCATTAGGTTCTTTGTATTCTAATTTGTTCTTTTTGTTTAGCACTGACATATGCTCTGCAAGATGAGGTAAGTTTTGTTATTATCATGTCATGGGTATTTTATTGAAGACTTTTTGCAAGTATTATATATTCATCAAGAGAAGAATCAATGTATAATATAATGTTATAAAGAGTGAGAAAGGGTAGCATGAAAAGAGCAGCAATCAAGGTGCAAAACAGCAGCAAGAAGTTCACCACATGAAGTCCTCAAGTGGGCAGCACTGCATACAATCATTATAAAAGTTGTATAAGTGTCTATTAGCCAAGAGTTGAAGAGGTAGTGTTGGGAGGTCTAGGATCATCATTAGGTGGTTGTGTCATAATTGGGGTTATGGTCTAGTGTGTCTTCTTATTCTACATCATTATATGTCATTGTAAATTGGATCATTCTCCCTAGTACGGGAGTCCATTCTTCTTGTATTCTTCTATGGGGTGGTAGGGTGGTGCTAGGGTAAGTTGTAGCTCATTAGGTGTTGGGGCATCCGTTCAATTAACTACTGAAGAATATCGGGCGTTGGAGCATCCATCCAATGGGAGTTGTAGAAGAATGATTTTCTAGATTCTAGGAAGTTGGAGCTTTCTTTTCAATTGGAGTTGAAGATTAAAGAATTATTAGAAAAGAGTTCAAATGGTTTTTGTCCCAGAGGGGGTTTCCACCTTAAAAACTCTTTGCATTTTTGTTCCTTTTGTCTACTACTATCATTTTACAAACACTGATAATAATTGAATATTAATTAATTGTCTAAAAGATTAATAATAATACTAATTGAAAAGAATACTTATTCACCCCACCAAGTCTTTCCAACAATTGGTATCAGAGCTTGGTTCCTTCAATAGTAGTTTAACAATTGGAAGAAGATCATGGAGCATACCAAAAATGGTGTACCTCTATTCAAAGAAAATAATTATGCACTTTGGAAAGGAAGAATGGAGGTCTATCTCTTGGCGCAAGGTTACGAAGTATGGGACACTGTTCAAAATGGCTTTACACCAACCACAGATGCACAAGGTAAGAAGAAATTTGTAAATGATGCAAAAGCAAAGAATATTATTATCAGTGGACTTATTGAATCTGCTTATCATAAGGTGTTGGGTTGTAAAACTGCCAAAAATGTGTGGGACAAGCTTGAGAATATATATGCAGGTGACTCAAATGTCAAAGAAGCAAAGCTTCAAATCTATAGAGAAAAATTTGAGCAACTCCTAATGAAAGAAGATGACAACATTGTTGCATACTTCCAACATGTTGATGAAATAACAAACACTATGGAAGGATTGCGAGAGCCTGTTGATGAGAAGACTATTATATGAAATATTCCTAGAACGTTACCAGGAAGATTCAACCCCAATGGTATCAGTCTTAGAATACAATGCAAATATGGCCAATCTCAGCAAAGAGGAATTACATGGAGTTCTCATAGCATATGAAATGAGACTTGATGAATAAGAGGGTACTTCACGTCTACAAATTGTGTTCACTGCGTCTAAGAAAAACCAATAAGGACAAACAACCTTCAAAGGAAAAGACCTGCACCTACAAGTGTGAAGAAAAGGAAGATGATGAAGAATGTTTTTCAGATGGAGAATATGCTTACTTTACAAGAAAACTAAAAATTGGCAAGAAGAAAGCATTCAAAAGGAACTTTCTCTCTAAAGAAGATAGCTCATCATTCAATGAAGACAGTGACATTGAAGAAGAAGCCAATGAGAGAGTAGTGTTTATGGCCAAGCACAATAAACAAGAGGTATCAAACAATGGAAGAAGGGTTTACCATAGAATAATTTTCTAAGGAGGCAATCAAGCTTATAAAACAGTTCAAGGGTGAGAAGATCCATTCTGATACTCTTGAAGAACAAGTTCAAGGTCTCAAAATTGAAGTTGAAGAACACAAATGTATTGAAGAGTCACTTGAAAAGAAGTTGGAAGAAAGCAACTGAGAAAGGGAAGCATTAGAAGCCAAAGTAGTCTCGATGCTTAAGGTAGTGAAGAAGGGAAACATTGTCCAAAACTATGCCAACAGCTCAAGGGCGTTGGAAGAAATCAATAATACAACAACATGAGATCTCAAGAGAGAAATCCAACAAAAGAAATAAGAACTTGATGCAACCTGTGATGAGATTAAAAAACTCAAGGGATCACAAAAAGAACACTTATAAGATAATACAGATGAAGAAACAAAAATGAAGGCAATTAAAGATGGTAGAGCTCTAGTTGATGAAGGTGCAATCTCCACAGCTTTGTAGGTGATTCTAATAAGGAAGTTGATCAAAGTGAAAAGCCAAAGAAGAATGTTACAACTCCAAAGAACAAGACCAAAGCAATCAAGAACAAAGTACCACAACAAACTAAAACACCACCTCCAAAGAAGAATAAAAAATCTTCCAGGTATGTTCATTTATTTAATGGTTAATTTCTTTTTATGTGCTCACTATGGACATAAGGCTAGGGATTGTGAAGTTTTTGACAGGTACAATCATTATCTACAAAACCCTAGAAGCAAGTTTGCAGGATCACAAGAAAGGTTCCACGATGATTTGGTTAGAAGAGAATACATGCTAGATGGGCCAAATATTGAATGTTTCAAAAGCCATAATTATGCCCATAGCGCTTGCGATTGTAGATATCAGATGGAATTACCTATGGACAACATTGAATGCTTCAAGTGTCATAATTATGGGCACATGGATCAATATTGCAGGAATAAGAAGGTCTGGAAAAGGAAACACGTACAAGAAGACAAACCAGATAACAAGGTTTCAGCAGTTATGCTTTTAGGATTTGTAAAAGAAAAAGGTCATGAGGAATTAGCAGTTGCTTCAGATAATGACAGTCAAGATGGCTTGTTAGGTGACTCACTATTTTGAACAATCTGGCATGTTGAGTCCTTAATGTTTCTACACGAGGAGTCTATGCAGCAATATGGCACAAGTCTACGATTGACAGGAAGGTAGTTTGAACAAGATGGCAGTTTCATTCAAGGTTCAAGGGGAGAGAAATAGTTGAAGGATTACATGTTACCAAGAACAATGCAAGATTAGTCTGCAAAAGATATGCACAGATTGAAGGAATCAATTTTGAAGAAACATTTTCTCCCATTGCTAGAATGGAAGCTATCAGGATGTTTCTCGCCTATGCATGTTCAAGAAAAATAAAAGTCTACCAAATGGATGTTAAGTTAGCATTTATGAATGGTGAATTAGAAGAAGAAGTTTACATTGAACAACCTGAAGGTTTTATACTATCAGAAAAAGAAGATTATGTTTGCAAGTTAAAGAAGGCTTTGTATGGTCTCAAGAAGGCTCCTAGAGCATGGTATACTCATCTTGATGGATATCTACAACAATGATGGATATCTACATCAGTAGGGGTTCAAGAAAGGTATTGATGATAGAAATCTTTACGTACAGATAGATAAATATAATTTAATGATAAATGAGGTATATGTGGATGATATAATATTTGGTAGCAATGATGATCGACCAAGTAAGAACTTTGCTACAAATATGCAAAGTGAGTTCGAGATGTCTTTACTTGGTGAGTTAGCATACTTCTTAGGGCTTCAAATATCTTAGCAAGAGAAAGGAATATTTATATGTCAAGCCAAGTACATCAAGGAAATTCTCAAGAAATTCAAAATGGAAGATTTCAAACATGTCCTTGCTCCGATGGTATCAGATTGAAAATTGAGCGTAGACGACTTATCTAAGGATGTGGATCAGAGGTTGTACAGATCTATGATTGGTAGTCTGAATCTATATTTAATAGCCTCTCGACCAAATGTTATGCAAGCAGTTGAACAAGTAGAAAGATTCCAAACAACACCAAAAGAATCACATATTATTGTCGTCAAAATAATTCTTTGATATCTAAAGGGCACAACAGAATATGGATTATGGTATTCCAAGGGCAATAACCTCATTATTCAAGCCTTTACAAATGTAGATTGGGCAGGAAGCATTGATGATCGTAATAGTACTAGTGGAGCAACATTCTATCGAGATGGTTGTCTCGTATCATGGTTGAGAAAAATGAAAACCTCAATCTCGTTATCTACAATGGAAGCAGAATACATTGCAGTGGCATCTTGTTATACTCAAGTCCTTTGGATGAAACAAACTTTGAAATATATTCAAGTGCAATTCAGTGAGCCTATTCCCATCTTCTGTTCTAACACCAGTGCCATCATCATCTCCAAGAATCCTACCATGGATTAAAAAAAAACACATTCTGATCAAATATCATTTTGTTAGAGAACAAGTTGCTGAAAATAATATCAAACTTGAATATGTTAGTACAAAAGAACAAATCATTGATATCTTCACTAAACCTTTACCTCATGAAGCTTTTGAATATCTTCAACAGAAGCTTGGGATTCTCCCACGTTCTCATTAGATTTTCCTTATTCAGAAAATAAAGGGGGAGTGGAAGTGTGTACAAGTCAGCAGGATGGTTGTTTGTCAGGGGGAGTTACCCTTTGTCATTGATGTCAAAGGGGGAGAGAAGGTAGTAGCAAGAGGTGCCCTAATCGCAGGGGGAGTACTTGTGTTGCCATCAATGCCAAAGGGGGGGATTGTTGATCTAAAGATGATATGAGGTTGTCATTGATGTAAACCCAAGAAGAACAAAGGATGACCCTGAACTTCCATGGGACATTTGGAATCATCCTTCATAGTTTTCCTTCTTGTAACCATTATAATAATACTCTACTCAAAAATAGCTTTCTATCGGTATATAACTCCTCATAATTCCTCACGGTTTGTAAGTTATTCAAATTAGTGGGCTAAAACCCCATGGGATTGTGGCATGCCATTTATCATTGATTTTGGTCATTGAATAGTCAATAATTAATAAATTTTTAAGCTCCTAAAATCCCTCCAACATTCTCTATAGAAGCCCCTCTGAACTCTATAAAAAGAAATCTCATATATCCTCCAAAAGTAGTGATCATGGAAGCTTCGCTGTAACTTTATTTATGCGAAATTCTAGATGTTGAAATTAAAATACATTTTAGCCGAAATCATGATGAACGTTGTAACCAAATTTCGGCTCTTGGTTCACTATATTTGTGGAGATATGATCTGCGGAAGTTAGGGTTTTTGCAGGCTCCCGAGTTTCATCTCAAAGAGGTGACCTTGGGAAACCCGTCATAACTATCTCTCTGAGAAATGAATTGGAGTTCTGTAAAAAGGGGCGGATAGTGCATGGACTGTAGTTTTCTTTGTATCAATTTCAGGGTTGAAAAAGGAAACAGTGACACATGGCATGTCGTACAAGTTCTTTTTACTGAACTAGTCCATTATTAGGTCATTGTGAGAGGTTGGGCATAACTTTGCCTTGAAGAATCCAAATCAGGTCAGACCTGTGGAATTGGAAAGAAGACTTAGAGGGATACTACAGGACCAAAGATCACATATTGGGGATATCAAAGAAAAAAGATACATTATATTCAATATAGTGCTCCTAGAAGGCAAGAAAAAAAACTACATCAAGTGTAGTCAAGGGCTGTAAAGGACCAGAATTTTTAGGGAAGCAAAGATCAAGGTGAAGAAAAATGATGCAGAAGAGGTAAGCTCTAGGTAAGTATCTTATGTATATGCATGTTCATCTCTTAATTGCATTAGGTTCTTTGTATTCTAATTTGTTCTTTTTGTTTAGCACTAACATATGCTCTATAGGATGAGGTAAGTTTTTCTATTGTCATGTCATGGGTATTTCCTTGAAGACTTTTTGCAGGTATTATATATTCATAAATAGAAGACTTAATGCCTAATCCAATGTTTTGAACAGTGAGAAAGGATAACATGACAAGAACAGAAATCAAGGTGCAAAACATCAGCAAGAAGTTCACCACATGAAGTCATCAAGTGGGCAGCACTGCATACAATCATTGTAAAAGTATCATTATACAAAGTCATTATAAAAGAATCATTGTAAAAGTTGTGCAAGTGTCTATCTGCCAAGAGTTAAAGAGGCAATGTTAAGAGGTCTAGGATAATCATTAGGTGGTTGTGTCATAGTTGGGGTTATGGTCTAGTGTGCCTTCTTCTTCTACATCATTCTATATCAATATAAAGTGGATCATTGTCCCTGGTATAAGGGTCCATTCTTCTTTTATTATTCTATAGGGTGGTAGGGTGGTGCTAGGTTGGTGCATGAAGTCACCAACAGGTTCAAGCCTGTGAAAACTTTAGGGTGGTAGGGTGGTGCTAGAGTGAGTTGTAGCTCATTGGGTGTTGGGGCATCCGTTTAGTTGACTATTGAAGAATCTCGGGCATTGGAGATTCCATCTAGTGGGAGTTGGACAAGAATGATCTCCTAGATTCTAGGAAGTTGGAGCTTTCTTTTTAATTGGATTTGAATATTAAAGAATTATTATAAAAGTGTTCAAGTGGTTTTTGTCCCAAAGACGGTTTCCACATTAAAAACTATGTGCATTTGTGTTCCTTTTGTTTACTATTATCATTGTACAAACACTGATAATAATTGAAGATTAACTAATGCTCTGAAAGATTAATAATAATACTAATTGAAAGGAATATTGATTCACAGCTCCCCCCCATCAATATTTCCAACATTTCTCTCTTAGCATCAAATTGAGATTTCATAAAAAGTGACAGAAAGAGGGCGGACTGTAGTTTTTGGTGTATCAGCTTTAGGTCCTAAGGTCGAAACAGTGACACATGGCACTCTGTACAAGTTCTCTCTACTAAACCAATCTATAATGAGGTCACCCTGAGAGATGTAGCATAGCTCTTCCTTGGATAATCCAATCTTGACCAAACTTGCAAGGTTGTAAACAGGACTCAGAGGGCTACTGCAAGACGCAATTTTAGACCTTGGAGATCTGAAATTACAAAGATACAACATATTCAATATCGAGCTCCTACAAAGTGAAAAAAGGTGTGTATTTTTTTTTTAATTTTTTGCATAAGTTTGGTTGAAAAATTAGTTTGAAGGAATTCAAAGGACGTGGAAGTTAATATGGATGGTATATAAGAAAAAATTAAAGGCAACATGGAAGATTTGAAGATAGATTTGACAAAGTTGCTACAAGAAATTCTTAATAATGGAAAAAGAGTAGTAAAGGAAACTCATGATAAGAACAAAAGAAATGTTAATCATGATTTCATAGACTCTAACGTTGGATTGAAGACCCACCATGTTCCAAATATTAATATGAGGAAGTTTGCTGGTAAGGATCCCGTCACATGGATACTACAGATGGAGCAATATTTCGATCTCCATAATGTGCAAAACACACAAAATTTATTCATTGCAACTTTATATTTGGAACCAAATCAGTTTGTATGGTATCGATGGCTTTACTCTCGTAAACAATTTGTCACTTCGGCAATTTTTACAGAAGAAATGATAGCACATTATGAGGATACAAAAAGCAACACATTTTTTAGCCAATTGATAAATCTCAAACAAAAGGGTTTAATGATGGAGCACATTGAGGACTTCAAAAAATTGAATTGTTGGGATGGGGTCCCCTGGGTCATTTTTGGGGTTAAGATAACCCAAGTTTTGATACAGTTTTGTAATTAATGTAAAGTCTCCATGATTTGTGGATGTGGAGCATGTAGATGAGTAGGAGTCAAAGGGGTTTAGCCCCTTGTTTTGTGTAAAGTTTGAGTTGGTTTTGATATCCACCCATGGTCTGTGGACCATGGCATTGTATGAAAAAGGTTATAAATAGGTGTTTCCTAGAGAGTCTAAGGCATGTTTTTGGAAAATAATTGATGATGAATGGGAAGTGATAGCGAAGAGAAGGGGGTAAGGTAGAACAAAGGCTTTGCAAATGAGTGTAGTTGGGTGTGTGGACCCCTGCAGCTGTGTGCGTAGGATAGTTTGAGTCTGTAACCTTGAATTGAAGATCAACAAAGACAGTTTCCGAAGAATTATTGCATATTTGTGTTATTTCTGTTAATGTTATATGATATCGTTGAATAATGTGTTTTATGGAATATTGATTGAATGTGGCTCTATTCTCTTGAATAGGGGTTAATGATGTATGCAATGCATGTTTAAGTATTTTTGTGAAGACTTAGATGCATTATCTGGTGTTTATTAATAACTTAAGTAAATCTGCGCGAACCCTAATTTAGGATTGTTCTCTGATGCACATAAGTAGGCTAATTTAATGTTAAAGATCTGCAAGGATGGATCGTAGACCTTCACAAAGGTGTGAAGGCAATTTTAACAAAGTTGCAGCAATGTGACCTAAGAGGTTGTTCATCTGCATGAAGGCAGATCTGAGGCACTGGAAGACATCACACTAGCCTGTGGATACAGAAACTTGGTTCTTGCATCCCCCCATACTGCTTCGGGTGAGACTGTAGCCTATGTGGGTTGTTTCCAAAAGGGCTAGTAGTGTTGGCTCTGGTTGGTTGGTGCAGCTAACTCTAAACCTGGGTTAGGACCCCCTAAGCCAACAAATGGCTTGAAAATCTAACATGCAGCTCACCAATAGTGAGCATCGTGAATGGTTTATAGCTTCTCTTCTGCCCCACCTTAGAATTTCTCTACCACAATAGAAGATAGGAACATAGGTAGGAGCCTAGGAAATTTCAATGAGGTTGCATGCATCTCCTATTCAAGATGCGACCTTTGGGGTACAACAAATCCAGTCTCAATTACAAAGCCTACACCTAAAACGAAAGAGTTTGAAGAAAGACAAGGAGACAAAACCAAAAGTGTGAATGGAAGTCTGGTGTCTGAAGTGCAAGAGCTAGGGGCACGATAAATACCACTGTCCTATGTACGTGAATTATATTATGGGAGGGGGACCAATTCCCCTTAAGCCAAAAGCCACAGTAGGGCCAAGCATGGGAGATGCACTATGGTGTGCTATTTGTCAGGTTACTGAACACCATGCAACAAATACTTTTCATTTACTTCAAAATTTCATCCAGATACCCCAACAATTGTTATGTAACTTCTGCAAATCAGTGGGCCACGATGAGCGCCATTGTCGTAACTATGAGCTAATGATGGAAAGAACACCTACATACTAGATGCAAGTAGAAAATCAACCTCTAGAGGAGGGTGCTAGAGGAGTGCGCAGACGTTATCAGGGATGCAAATGAGGCTGAGGAGGAGGAAGGCCTAGTAGAGGCCATGGTTAGATCATTTGCTACAATTGTGGACAGCCAGGACACTACACACGAGAGTGTCAGAATCAGACACACTCGTCATGTCAATACTGCAGCCAGTTTAACCATAATATAGAAGAATGCCCAGTGTTGGTAGCTAAAATGCAGGAGAATAAATCACAATCTCAGCAGCCTATATAGAACTTATAGATGATGGGAGTTGAGCCCGCGAGGAGGATCAGAGTGTGAATATAGTGCTAAGAAGTGGAATAACGACTGGAAATGATAAGGGTAAACAAGTTGAAGAAGAAGGATGGGTCTGCAAATCCCTAGAGAAGGAAGTTGGCTTTGATCTAAATTGTGCTAAGGAAACATCTATGGAAGCCAAGAAGAGCTTCACTGAGGCCTCCACCTCACAAAGACAAGACAAGGTGCAAGAAACCAGCGCACCTGAAGAGGTTGATCCCTCTATACTTACTACGTTTTTAGAGACCTGCATAAAATTATTGTGTGATAGAAAAGTTGTGGAAGACCTACAAGAATTAATAAAAATATGTGCTAGCAAAGAGAAGGTACATGATGGACATCGAGTGGTCAAGAAAATTGGGAAACATAAGCCACAAACGGGGTGTGAGATGAGGCTAACCTTGCAGATAGGTAATTAAGAGATGGACTAGGTCATCTAGGATATGGGGTTCGATGCGAACGTATTACCAAAACAAACATGGGAGAGAATGGGTAGACCTGTGCTGCAATGGTCTCCAATTCAGCTCAGAATGGTGAACCAACAAAAAATCATCCCAATGGGACCATTATATGGAGTAACCATTGGTATACAAGGTGCGAATATGATTGTTGACTTTGAGGTTATAGAGATTGTCAATGAAAGTAATCCATACCCAGTGCTCTTAGGAATTGACTGGGCCATTGATATGAATGGGGTCATCAATTTGAAGAAGAGGAAAATGTACTTTGAAAGAAAATCACTTCGATTTATAGTACCATTGGACCGTGCGGAAGGGGCACGATATACTGAATCAGTCTGCAATTATGAAGAAAGTGAGGATGAACTGGATCAAATCTACAAAATAATAGCGCGAGATCAGGATTGGATCAATTTGATGGCAGATGGATGGATTGTATGGGACCGGGAGAGTTCCTACACCTCTGATTCAAACAAATAATTGGAGCATTGGCAGCATCGCTTGCATGAAGTATCTATACTATGATGCAATATGATGACGAATTCATTACACTATGTTTTGTCAGAGGTAAGGAAAATAACCTATTATGATGGTTTAACTAATGTAGATAAGATTTTCGATGAATTTGAGCGTGAAGTCCCTGAGGATCACTACTTCCAAGCTTTAGAATTGGCACTGCGTGCTACACTTGCACGATGGTGGGGAACGCATAAGGATAGCTTTGTTGGATGGCATGATTACAGAAGAATGATGAGGTTACGGTTTGGGCGTTCTAACACTAGATTGACTGAGAAATATAATGGAAGGGATGATCTACGTGATCACCTGGAAAAATGGACTAAAGCATGGGGGACTGAACCACAACCATAGTGGGTACACATATTTTTCCATACTTTGGATACAATTCCCACGAACTGGTATCTGGAAATGGAGCTCCGCCATGGTACCACGGAGTGGGATATATTGAGGGAAGGGATCTTATTGACCTTCAGATTTGAATATGGCTTCGAAAGCATCAATGAATCTCTACAGGATATTAAGGTAGTCATCTTCAGAATGCCGACAGAACCTATGGAATGGACCCAACCAGATTGGAGCACCTAGCTGCATTATACGGTAGAATGCTATAATGTGACTGCTAAAGAGGAATATGAAGATCCTAGAAACATTAATATTCTAGAGGCAGAAGGGCATAGCGGAGTTGAAGGCCCACGGATAGAAAACCAGGACATCACGGTGTCATTGAAGACAACATAAGTAAACATTGGCACTGAAGTAGAACAGAAGTTCGCAAATATTTGATATTATTGGGATGATGTTGTCGTGGATAAATTTGTTGAGTTACTCTGCAAATACCAGGCTCTCTTCCCTACTAAGTTTTCAGATTTGAAGGGCATAGTTTGCGATTTGGGCATTATGAAGATCACTCTCAAGCTGGACGGGAAACCTATTAAATAGAGGTTGTATTGCCTTAACCCTAAATACAAGAAAAAGGTTTGCCTAGAGCTAGATAAGATGTTGGAGGCAGGCATCATAGAACCGGTTGAAGAATCTGATAGGATAAGCCTGATGGTGGTTCAGGAGAAGAAGCAAAAAGGAGAAATAAGGATTTGCGTAGATCTGCAAAAGCTTAGTGATGCATGCTTCCATGACCCATTCCCAACATCATTTACAGATGAGCTATTAGACAATGTTGGAGGGTAGGAGGCTTATTCCTTTACTGATGGATTTTATGGGTATCCTCAAACCAAGATCGCGTTAGAGGATAGGAGCAAAACAACCTTCGCAATGGAGTGGAGTTGTTTTCAATACACTGTGATGCCGTTTGAGCTTAAGAATGCGCCTGCAATATTTTCTCGTGTAGTCATAGCAGCATTCATGGATTTCATTCATAAGTTACTAGAAGTCTACTTCGATGTCTGGATGGTGTTTGGATTAGTAAAGCGCCATGTAGTAAGTCTGTGCCTGATGTTGGATATGTGTCATAGATACGAGATCGTGCTAAACTTGAAGAAATGCATATTTTGTGTTTCCTTTGGGATCTTGTTGGGTCACGTGGTGTGCAAGAAAGGATTGATGATGGATCCTGCAAAGATTATAGTAATTGTGAATTTGGAGGCCCCAAGGAACGTCAAGTAGTTGCGCATGACGCTGAGATATACGAGATATTATAGAAATTTTTATCAAAACTTATGCTCAAATTACTGTGCCCGTGGAGAAACTGTTGAAGAAGGATGAAAAATTATGTTGGGATGAAGAATGTCAGTGCAGCTTAGATGTATTGAAAGAAAAGATGGTGTTACATATCATTTTGTCATTGTCCCTATACTCCTCGTTCCTTGATCCTGGAGGACCTCTACAGTGAACCTTTCATGCTTTGCCTTCATGGAGAAACTCCCATTATGTCCCACTTCATGAGCAGATCATTTCCCTTTTGCACCATTTCCCCTGAAACATCTGTTTTGCCTAGTTTACAAGACCGACACTAATGGCATTTGTCTCCCATGTGTCGATGTGCAAATATTAGCACTATTCATCGTGTTGATTGGTGCGATTGAGTTGTGTTCTAGTCGCATCGTTCCTATTATGGAATTTTTTTTAAATTAGACCCGAATCTTCCAAATCTAGAAGCTCTGTAACGGAAGTCTAGTAAATGGTTTGGCCGGATTGGGTCGAGGATGATAGTTTGGGCTCATTTCCCCTATAATGATGGAACTACCTCAAGAGATAAGTGCTTATCTCATGAGAAGAGGATCCATCTCCCATCCATATTTCCTATATAAACCTCCCTTCTTCCCAAGCACAAGCTAGTTAGAGTGTTGGCTGAGTATGAGTATACTATTTTGATTAGACAAGCAATCTATTACTAGTTGTAGCCATCTATTTGTGTGAGGGAGAAGTGCGTTTGGTTTTAAGTGAAGTCTAAAGGGAAAAGCCTTTAAACTATTGTTGTTTGAAGCCATCATGGAATGCTAACAGAAATGTGAGGGAACCTGGTCTTGTCAGAGGAAGACTGTGACGTCAAGATGAATGGTTGTAATGTCTCTTTGATATTAATATATGCAACTGTCGATTAATTTCCTACATGTTTTGTAATATTACATATTTGTGTCTTAATGCTTCTTAACCTGTTAAGTAGGTTGAATTTCAATTTGTCTATTATTATGTTTGTGTGTTGTTTTTGTTTACTTGTTTCAGGAACTTGAGGAAGGAAGCGAGAGATTGTTGGAGTGAGCAAGTGAGGACATAATCAAGCAGGATAAACAACCAAGAGGTAGGCCCTCTTGATTGATTCTAACCTATGAAAATCTTCCATAGAGTGTATATGTAGTGGCTAGACCCATTATCGAGCTAGAGGAATTTGTTCGTGTCCACACTTATAATTTTACTTCACCACAACTTGGCGGCTCCACTAGGGAGATCCCATCTTTTGTTTGCTTTGGACTTCATGATTTCGTGAGAACTTTTCTAGTTTCACGTTTCCCTTTGGTTTTGTTTCTTTTCTCGTGCTTATTGGCCTAAGTCTAAAATTAATAGTAGCATATCTAGTCCCTGTTTTGATTTTTTTTCCTTAGGTCCCTCAGATAGTGCATTTAATCGGCTGACAGTTGCGTCGACCAGTGTGAATTGCAAAGGAACAGTCGTGCCGACTAGCATCTGGTGCTTGTTGTCAGTTAGGCAGTTGCGTTGATGCCTATAAGTGAAGATTAGGGTTGGACCCAAATCTTGGCCAGTGTGTTCTTCTCTTGTGTTTTTTACCTCGTGAGCCTTTTTTACTGTTTTCTCCCTAATTAGGAAGCTACTTTTCATTTGTTTTTTCTTTCTTGTTGGCTTGTCATCTTACTGTTGGATTGATTGAGCCATTGAGTGGCCAACGACACTAGGGAATCTAGCTAGTCACCCATTCGGCAGCCTATGGACTCATCAAGTTCGAGTGTGGGTGCGTTTTCTCCTTGCATGTGTTCTTTAGTCCTTTTACGAGTTTTACCTCTTTTGCACAAGTTTGAAAAAGGTTTCGTTTACTAGCTTGAACGTCTTTTTTCAACATAGATTACATTGTTGGTCTTGTGTTTGGAAAAGTCGGTGTTTCATTGATTTGAATGAACTTCTCTTTTCATGTTTTCGTCTGCTTGAAGAGCTCATAGTCTTGAAAACTTTTTCATTGAAATATTATATGCGAAAGGCTTGTGTTGTTGTTTCATGAGAAAGTATGAAATTCTAGCTTGTTGCATCATTATGATTTGCATCTCTTAAAAAGTAGAATTGCACCAGCATTTGAAAAAGGAAGAGACATTTTTTCATTTTGAAAGGACTGATAGATAAGTGCTTGTCAAGAAATTAGGAATTGGAATGCATTTTTAATTAGTTTGTTTTTCAAAAAAAGTGAAGTACTGAAAGATCATTTCGTTTTCAGTGGCTTGATTGTTTGCATTTGATTGAGTAGTTTCTACCCTCTCTAGTGTAGGCATTTCATCGAATTGAAAGGGTCTTGTCCCATTTAGTTGCATTTTAGTTTTTTCGAGTAGCATCGCTAAGACCTAAAAACTGAAACTTAAATCAAGATAAACTCTAAAATGAATTCAATTAACCTAAGTCACATTTGACATTAACGATCATATCTAGAAGGTTTAGGCTAGAGACGTGTTTTGGCGTCTATAAACCTAGCAACTATCATTAGATTCGGCATTAGATAGTGGTAGCACAGATTTGTGCTCCTCGTACCGTCGAGTATATAATGGGAGACCCCACTAGGCTACAATCCTTTATCCTTAGGAGGTTGAGTTGGCCACCTTGCAAATGTAATACATCGAACATAGCATTCATGAAGATTGCCTACTCGTACTTCTTTGTTCACCTGGAGGTATTTAGCAGTTCACAATTGTCTGGTAATCCTATTTACCTAGATCATCCAGAGTATTCATTTGATTTTTTTGACTCATTAAACTTAAAAGATCATTCGAGCACTTGTCCTTTCGAGCTTGTTTCCAATCGAAAGGGATATAGTCATCTTTGTTTCTTTCTCGACTGTTAAAAAATGAAAGAACATCAATCTTTTATGTGTCTTAATAATTGATTTCCCACGATCCAAAGCATCCTCTTAGCCTTTTTGACCAAATCTTGAGTTCCCTCAAAAGGACAATTTTTAAATCCTTGAAGTTATTTGTTCTATCGACTAAGACAAGGTCATTGTGGATGAACCATCTAGTTCACCCAATTCCTATTCCTCTCCTTTGTTTGAAATATTGTCTAAGAAGTCATTTTCAAAGTTATCAGAGTCACTTGATGACCAAAATATTGAACTTGCAATTATTTTGAGTGTTCAACCTTCGTCATCTCATCCTCCGCCTACCTCTGAATCAGGTTCATCTGCTGATCTTGGCCCATAATCTTCGGATAATCCCATTTGAACTCTAGAGAAATCGCCGACCATTGATGGTCAGCTTGGACTAGTTATCTAACCTCTGAACCCTCTATTTGACATTGTTGAGATATCACCACAGTGTTCTTACAGTCCGTATGACCAACGGGTGTTCCTTGGGAACTATCCCCCAGTACACGTTTGGCCATTCATCATCATTTGTTTTTAGACATGGAACCCGAAGGCAATGCTCCAATCACTTCTTCGGATGAGTTTGAAGTTTCTACTCCACACACTGTTGAGGGAGAAGAATTCCAATTGCAGTTTCCTCCAGAGGGTTTCCCTTATTCAGAAGATATTCTCACCAGCTTGCCACTTGGATATGTGTCTTTAGGGCACTTAGTTTCAGGCACACCTAGTGCCTCATCACTCTATCATAATCCTGTTTGGGTGTCAAGCATCGGGCCTACGTCGGGTTCGTTTGCCATGAACACAACCTCCCAACTAGTTGTTACTTCAGTCCCGGTGTAACCCATCATCCCGAATACTCCTGTATCATCAATCCCAGTTACATGTCAATCACAAACAGCGGTTTCAAAGATTGTTTTCGTCAGTTCTTATGTCCCATTAGTTAATGGCCAGATTATGCCACCACCTGTGGGGGCAGAACTTGAATGTCTCTATGGTGTCAAGTGTCACTAATGTGAGTGGCTCACAAGCTCACATTCTTGGTATGAACCAGCCCGCTTCTGGTATTATTTATAACCCTGCTGACCCTACTGGATCAAGCAATGTCCAGTACCAACAGGTTCAGAATCCTAGTGGTCTGTCTGGATCAAGAAATGTTCAGTATCAGTAGCCCTGTGGGGCTCAAGTCTAATACCAAAATCCTTATGTTCCATATGGTTCTTAAGGATTGGTCACTCAACCTTACACCCTCCAACCTGGGCAGTACATCCAGCCTGGCTATGGCCAGATTCATTTCAGTAATTTCCTAGGCACTGTTCAAGTACCCTTGAAACAACAAGGATAGCTTTTGCACCAACCAAGGTAGCCTTTGTTACCACAAGGGAAACCTTTGTTGCAGCAAGGGTTTTCCATGCAATAGAAAGGGCAAAGTATCCCACAAAAAGGTCACCTGCAACAACTGCAAGGTCAATCATTTCAATATTTGCAGCAGGTCGCGTAGCAACAGATGAAATATGCTCCGCATACCTCTCAACCCTTACCATCGTAGGGCCAACCTCTACAGGCCCAGGAACAAATTTTTCAACCGCAAGGTCAATCCTTGCAATAACAACCCTTGTATACATATAAACAAAATCAACCCTTGTAGGGATAGGGTTAAGGTCAAAACCTACAAAAGTAGGTAAAGAATCCTCTTGTCCAAGGTCAACAGGCTCAGAATTTTGCTAGTCAAGGGTACTAGGTAAAAAACCCCTACGTCCAAGGGCAACAAGTGTATCAACCTTATGCCCAAGGACTGCAGGTCCAGAACCCTCTTGTTTAGGGACAACAGGCCCAACAACCCTATGTTCCAGGACAACAGGTCCCATATCCATATTTCCAAGCTTAATAGGCTCAACAACCTTTTAACCCATATGTTGCCTATCAACAAACTATTCCTGGATAGTTTCAAGGTATTCAAGGTCCAAATCCTCCCTTTGGTCAAGGTAATCTGCAACGGGGGCAGCCTCAGATGCCATATGGCCAAAATCCCCCATTGTGGGGCCAAAATCCTTACCAGCAGGGATGGGCTCCTCCTTATGGGTGGGCTTATTGACCTCCCATGCCTTTTAACACTCAATTACCTTTCTTGGCTACTCTTGAGTTGCCAGATGTATCACGTCTTACGAATGATCAGATCCTTCATTCACCATACTGGCCTTCAGTGTCGTCTAAGATACCAAGTGATTGCCCAAAGTTCAATGGAAAAACTAAAGAAGATCCTCAGGCCCATGTGATGACATATCACCTCTGGTGCTCGTCAAACTCATACATGGACAATTACATTCGTCTTCATCTTTTCCAATGAACCCTCACGGGTGCCACAATGAAATGGTACATCGAGCTACCTCGAAGTACTTTCCATGACTTTAATTCATTGGCCATGGCATTCCTCACACATTTTTTGTTGTTGATTCGTTATGAAACTAGCACGTATTTTCTCACATCACTTAAGCAAGACACTGCGATGCACATCTCTAATCATATCCATGAATGGAGATATAGACATCGCCTTATCAAGTTCGAGATAGCTGATCAGTTTCTCACTTAATGGTTTACCAAATCATTCGTAGCCCCAATTGCTCATGATATAGCTATGGGTGGATGCGTCACTAAAGAGCAAGCCATTTCCCATGCCCAATACTTAGATCTGGTCTACTCTCAGTCTAGCACCTTATATGAGTTGTTACCCAATATTCCTCGGCCATCATCTGATCCCGCAGCATCAAAGTCACCAGTTGTTCCTCCTGTTGATGGATTTATTGGTTCAATATCCCATACCCCTACTAAAACTTCTTCCAAATAGAAGTCAGTCTCAAGTGTTGCTCCTAATATTCCACCTCAAAATCTGCCAGGCCCTAGTAAAACCTCAGAGGCCCATGTTGTCCAATCTACCGCAACGGACAAATCCTCGAAAGGAAAAAAGAAAGGCAAAGGCAAAGGTAAAGCCGATGCCCCAAAACAGGGTCCCCCCAAATTGTCTGCTAGTGAATCTTTGCAACAAAAACCTAAGTATCCCTCCCTAATTTGCATGGAGGATCACTATACTAAGGATTGTCCATGATGATCCAAAGTTAGTTGCCTGATCAAAGGGACCCCTGTTGTCCTTAAAGAGCCATTCCTGTCTCACCAGACTCAAATGGTAGACCAACCCCAATCTGCTTCCTCTAGATCTCAAGTGTTCATGATGAGCACCCCCATTAATGTGGCTACCCAATCAAAATATTATCAAACTCCAGCTCTGATAGCTAGGAAAGAAAAAGAATTTGCACCTTCTTCTTCTACCCTGAGTTCTGGCCCTCTGTAAATTGAGCACCCTAACCCTAATTTCAGTACGTAGCCACCCTCTCGAGGTGTGTTGCGGAAATTCTGATATAACCCCAATGCCTGAGCTGCTCAGTACTCAATATTGTTGAAGATTTGGCTCAGGCTTCATCATCCATGTTGAATCTCAAGGTACTCCAAAGCTTCCCCTCACAATAGAAATCTTTTTTGTCGGCTATCAGGGGCATCAATCCCGCCGATTCTAATTTGATATGTTTCAATCTGGAGAACCATGTTCCATGGCTCCCTCATCAAATTTCCTTCCTTATTCAAGTAATCATTAATGAGAAGACCATCCACTGCACTGCCATTGATGAAGGTGCTTCTACCTACATCATTTCAACTGCATGTTGGAAGGCTATTAGTTCCCCTGCACTAAACAAGTATCCAAACACTTTGGAATCTTTCGATGGGCACAATTCGTAACCCTTCGGTGTCTTATTCAACCTTTCCATCACCCTGGAAGGCACGATAGTGCAAGTCAAAGTAGAGATTGTTGACACCGATATCAATTATAATCTTCTACTCGGTCGAAGCTGGACTCATGCCATGCATGCCATGGCCTCCTATTTGTTTTGCGTGATCCATTTTCCCCATCAAGGGAAAATTGTTGTCATCGATCAGTTGTCTTTCTTTGCCTCTTCCTCCTCGAATCGTAATGTTTCATACGTCAAGCATTTCGGTGCTCCCTATGAGAGTGTGGGGGAAGGTCTCTTCAAAGATTCTACCTTAATGGGAATTTTTCCACTCCTACCTCCTCATGTTGCCTCTGTCAACATGGTCTTAGTCAAATTTGATCCCTAGGTCATACCTGCACCAGATCTTGTTGATGCTTGGGGTGAGTTCATGTCGCTTAGTCCCGCCGAAGTCAATTACATGGAAATCATTTCAGCTTTGAACTCTACATCCTCTGATTCCCATATGTCAAAGACCTCTCTCAATATGTATTCTCAATCCCCCTGGCTTGGCACTTTGGAATCATCTGATCCCTTAGCTGAGACCTTCTTCGTCGATGAAGGTTGTAGAAATTTTGAATAATTTAACACATATTCAATGGAGATTATCCTGATCATGTACTATTGTGGAAAACATACACAATACATAAGCTCCTCTACGTTGATCATCAATATAGCAACATCAATAACAAAACATCAAGAGCATTCACACATTAACACAGTATGTATCCCGGGGAAAGCATCTCGCTAAAAACCCAACTATCTGTATATTAATGATTGAGTCATGTAACATTACACAGCATAATACTTCTCACAAGTATCTCCACCTCTGTTACACACAATACAACTCAGATCTGATCTCCAAATCTTTTCCACTGCTT
>APFE030977686.1:12017-26964 GCA_000404065.3 Pinus taeda | reverse complement strand
AATGTGGGAAAATACGTGGGCAAACTCATTGGCATACTCAATCCCTTGATTGGTGCAAGATCTGATGCACAACTATAGTCACAACTGATAGCAATCTGATTCTCTAACACCTGTCCCTGCTGAACTGAACATGCACTGACATGCAACTGAGTTAACTGATGTATTCATTAGTTGTATTATGAGTTAATAACTTGTGAATTAATTAATAACTAATTCACCCAACTCATCTCTAGTCTATTTTCCAGTTAGACTAAATACAACCAGTTTAACAAAGCTAAACTGAACACAACTCCATCAACTCCACAATCAACTCCACCAAACTCAACTGATTGAGTTCTAACTGAAGTCATGCATGCAACAACTCAACTGACTCACAAGAAAAGCGTATTTCCTTCTGACATCTGCATGTGCCACCTCTGTAGCTCAAACTGAAGTGCTCCAAGAGAATAAGATTAAGTTTATAGTCCAAATATTATTGTGAGATAATAATATTTGACTTTTCTATTTTTGACAGCCAGTCTAAAAATAGACTTGATCACTCACACTGTGATCACTCACACTTTCATCAAAAATAGAAGTCCATCTATTTTTCCCAACTTGATCAATCATCCATAAACAGCAACCTGCAATCCATAGACATGATCCATATGTCTAAAAATAGACATAGTCTAAAAATAGACTTGCGCCAAAAATAGCCTGCGGGCCCACTTAGTGAAGGCGACTCTTTTCACTAAGCTCCATCATCTTGTTGCAATCTCAACAAAGGTATCATGGAAATCATGTCTCTCGAGGAACCACCATGGATTGATACTCATCATTGCTCCTCGTTCTTGCCTTGCCCGACAGTCATGTCTACCACTTTTGAAGAGTCCTCTTCTCCATTTCCACCACTGGCTGTTACTCATGAAATATGGTCAGAAGGAAATTTGGGTAATATAACCCAAACGATGTTGATTGACATTTCTATCAAATTCGGTGTCATTGAACACGTTCATATTGGGGTATCTTGTTCTCCAATTGAGATCAATACATATACTCATCTATTTAAAGAATTTTGTGATGTGTTTGCATGGTCTTACAAAGAAATTCCTGGCATCAATCCTAGCATTGTGGTGCATTAAATACCAATGTATCCGCACGTGAAGCCTGTTCGCTAACAGCTTCACCCAGTGCACCCTAGGAAGGTTGTTTCTATTAAGGGTGAAGTTAAAAAGCTTCTCAAAGCTGGGTTCATTTACCCCATCCCCCTTACAGACTGGGTTTCCAATATTGTCACGGTGACTAAAAACCAAGGCATGATCCACATTTGCATAGATTATCAAAATCTTAATCATGCCTATCCTAAAGATAACTATCCTACTCCCTTCATTGATCAAATCATTAATGAATGTGCCAGGAGCGAGATCTTTTCCTTTATGGACGGTTTTTTTGGTTATAACCATATTAACATTGCACCGTTTGACCAAGAAAAGATAGCCATTATCTGCCCATGGGGTAAGTTCATGTACAAGAAGCTCCCTTTCAGCCTCAAAAATGTTGGAGCCACATTTCAATGGGAAATGTCCTATGCGTTTCATGATATTTGCAACATTGTCTAGCCTTACTTGGATGACCTTCTTACCCATTCTCACAAGCACCAAGATCAGCGAGACCCTCTTTGGCGGATTTTTCTACACTGCAGACACTATAACATTCGGTTAAATCCACACAAATGTGTTTTCTGCGTGGAATCAGGATGACTCCTCGACTTCATTGTTTCCAAGGATGGGATTTGCCTAGATCCGCGAAAAGTTGAGGCCATTGTAAATCTACCCCCTCCATCTTCACTACACCAACTCCAAATCCTACAAGGAAAGGCCAATTTTCTTCACCGTTTTATACCTAACTATGCCAGTCTAGCTACAGGATTTACCCAGTTGCTCAAACAAGGATGCCCTTTGCATGGGATGAGGTGGCCCAAAAATCTTTTGATGATCTTAAGGTTGTCCTCATAAATTCTCCTCTATTACATCCACCAGACTATTATCGATATTACTTCCTTTACCTAGCCATATCCCCTAGCACTATTGATATGGTGTTGGTTCAAGACGACAATGAAGGCAGTGCACATCTCATCTACTACCTTAGTCAAAATCTCCTCGACACTGAAATGCGTTATGCACATCTCGAGAAGTTGGCTTTGGCTGTCATTTTGGTTGTTCAACATTTTTAGCACTATCCTGACTTGTCAGTTGTTGGGGGGAAAGTATTCTAAATGGATCGTTATCCTGCAAGAATTCGATTTGGTTTTCACTACGGCCAAATCTAAGAAGTCACTTGTTTTCACTGAATTGATTTATTCCCTTCCCTCCAAAGCTCTGCTTGCTGGTGCAGATGAACAGCTTCCAGATGAGACCCTTTTCCTGATTAGCACCCTTGATCCATGGTATGGTGATATCATCGTGTATCTCCAAACGTCCACGTTCTGGTCCGTGTTGACCAAACATGATCGTCAAAGGATTCGGCATCATTCCCAACCCTACCGTATTATTAGCGATACTTTATACCGTGTCGGCATCGATTTTGTTCTTCGTCGATGCCTCACAATCGAGGAAGCCGAAAGAGATCTCAATGTTTTCCATACCGGGGCATGTGGCGGTCATATGTCTAGTTATGCTACAACTTAGAAAATCCTTCGCGCTAGTTATTTCTAGCCATCTATCTTCAACGACTACATTCTTGCTGTCCACAAGTGTCATGAATGCCAAATTTACCAACGCAAGATGCGCGCCCCGCCAGCTCACCTACACCCCGTTATTACTATTGGCCCCTTTGCCAAATGGGGCATCTATTATATGACATGTAACCCTCGTTAGGTCAGGGTGGCATGGCTATATTATCGTCGCTGTGGATTATTTTACCAAATGGGTAGAAGCGATGCCTACATATTCCACAGATGGTAAGATAGTGGCTCAGTTCCTTTTTAACCATATTATTTCTAGGTTCGGCATACCCTAAGCCATTATCACAGACCATGGCTCCCATTTCAAAGATTACATGATAGCAGGACTGACATCTGCATTGGGCTTGCACCACGATAGCTCGACCCCACATTACCCTCAGGCCAACGGCCAAGTTGAAGCCATGAACAAGGTTTTGGTCACCATGCTTTAGCATATTATTGGGATGCACAATTCAAATTGGCATCTAATGTTTTTTTTAGCTTTGTGGGCCTACCAAACTTCAAACAAATATGCAACTGGTTTCACACCATTCCAGCTGGTCTATGGTCTGGAAGCAACATTTCTGAGTGAATGTGAGATTCCTTTGCTCAAGTTAGTTGTTGAACTCCTCCTCAAAACATCACCTCAAGAGGAACACCTCTTATATTTAGAATGAATGGACGAGACTTGTCGTCTCGCTACCTTGGTCATTGAGGCACAAAAGAAATGGGTCAAATCCCATTTCGACTAGTCGGTCTCCCCTCGCTCTTTCTCTAAGGGTGATTTGGTCCTGCTATATGACCAAGCTAACGATAAGCTAGGGGTAGGAAAGTTCGAACCTATGTGGCATGGGCCCTATATTGTAAAACGTGTTTTGCATTAAAGGAACCTATGAGCTTATTGATTATGAAGGAAATCCTCTCGATAAGCCCCGAAACGAGATTTACCTCAAAAATTACTATGCTTAGGTCATCTTGCATGGTTACTTATGTACATTAGTGTGTGATTCATTTTTGTACAGCGTGGTTTTGTGTGATATTTTTCAAACAACTTTCCTATTTTCTATGCTTTTCTTGCTTTGCATATGTCC
Organism: Pinus taeda; assembly: GCA_000404065.3. Lineage (NCBI taxonomy): Eukaryota > Viridiplantae > Streptophyta > Pinopsida > Pinales > Pinaceae > Pinus > Pinus taeda. The sequence continues at coordinate 23,172 of APFE030977686.1, read as the reverse complement.
ACAACTCCTCAAGTTGGTTTCACTGATGGTGCTTGCCGAAGTACCCGGAACCTATCATCCACGACATGGGCTATCTATAACCCTAACACTGAGTTGATTGACCTCCAAGGTATTTTTCTAGGTCTTTTAACCAACAACATTGTTGAATACAGTGTGGTTATCGAATTGTTGTCAGAAGCCATCACCTTGGGTAACAGGGAATTGGTTGTCAACCTGGATTCACAGCTTGTCGTCCTTCAACTCAATGGGCAATATTCTGTGAGGAACCCTCAAATATTATGAATGTATCTCCATATCCATCTATTGGAAAGACATTTTGATTATACATATCATCATATTCCTAGACGCATGAATACATTGATAGATTCATTAGCTAATTACATGTTGGATAGACATTTATGAAACATGTAAAATATAAGACAAACCATTTGTACCATAATAGACAAGAAAATGCAACATGTGTGTGTGTGTGTGTGTGTGTGAATGTTTTCTACATCAGAACCCAAAAAATAATATGTGCGTCTATGATAACATCAACAGCTTGCAAGCCTCATACATCTGTGGCACACAGGCCTCAAAAAATATGTAAGTGATGAACCTAGGAACTACTCAGCATGGCGGTCATGATAACACAAGATATCTCATGTGACATGACTCAGCAGTCGAGAGATCTGATCTAAGACTCCCATTGTGTGCCTCTGGTACCTCTGAGGCATGTCTCCTATCCGAGCATACTCTGGGATACCATGAGTCAACCCCTCCAGGTTCCTCGCGATCGCCTCCTTGTTATTGCTCCCTTCCTGATAAGGGGTGACAACATCAATAGGATGGGGGATGTGCCTAGCTATCAGGGACATCCTAGTTGGCCACTCTGGTCCAACATCTACATAGACTAGAGAAATGTTATAAGCATGCATATACCAAAAACAATTAAAAAACATCAAAATCAAAAATTTGATTTTTTTACCTTCGTCATCGAAGTCCTCTCCATCTGGTAAGGGCATATCTAGGTCTCCACGAAAATCAATGTCAATGTATGGCCAGTTGTCCATGATGATCTTCTGTCATCGTAGCCATGAGAAGAATGTCGGTAGGTATGACATATGCTAACCCCTAGTGATCATGGGCATCAGACGACTCTAATGGGCCATCCGTAGATCATGTGGCATAGGAGTATCGACCTCAGTCAACTGATACTAGAAAAGTGGCACTCGTTCTAGAAAAAGGTCACAAGTACTGATCCGAAGCCAAATTGCTTCAGATTACCCACCTTGGCCTTGGACAATTGGTGATTGATGTTCATCTTCATGGCCTCTGCCCAGTTGAAGATCGTAAGAGTTGTGTAGTCAATAACATAAAGGAACTTCGACTTGTTAGTCTTATGTTCCACCTGGGACCTTGCAACTCTGTTGATAGTCAATAGAAGCACCCTCAGTGTTAGATCCCGCACACTAGAAATCTCTATCTTCCCACTCTTGGATTTCAAGGCCTCAGGACAATGTTCGGCAAGCAGGGAAGATATGCTTGCCCCAATGGGACGTGACCCATACAAGTTAACTGGCTCACCTCTGTGAGATAGTCCATTGATGAAGTAGAGATTTAAAGTTGTCAACTCCAGGTCCTGGTCCCCAATGAAAAAAATCTCTTGATTGATGTTCCAAAGGCTTATCAAGTATTGAAGCAGCTCGGGTTGGGCCTGCATCCCTGGTGTAAGGAAAAAATTGAGGAACCCACAAGCCCTCAAAGCCTCCAAGCAATTTGGATCATTCAATGCCTAGGTGTCAACCTCTTTGTGTTCTCTTTCCTTCCAATCCACCGTTTTCGGCAATTTCTCTCCTGCAAAAGCCATTTATTTGAGTCAATTATCAATTTTGACACATAAAATTCCAGTTTTAATGGTCAGTTCTTGAGAAAAAATGGTTTTTACCTATCCATGGTGCAAGAGCACCTGTTTTAGAAATAGTTGCATCGATCAGCATGGATGGTTATGAAAATAACCTTAGGCCAGTGCGATCCCATGCCCGGAAATTGTGTCGACCGAGGGCGAAAATTTCTCTCAAAAACCTCCCTGAAAATCCTAAAATATGGCTAAAAACATAAATGCGTAGCATGAAAATGGAGCTCAGGGTTTTGTCTATTACCTGGAACTGACGGCTCATCGATTGACCACTCGGATCTCCTGTAATCTACTCCGAAAAGACTAGGGCAAAAGTGGCTAAAAAGTCCTCAATGCAAAGGTAAAATGGTAAATGGTAAAAACATATTTACTTTTCCCCTTTTTATTCATTTTTTCATGAAAATATCAGGTTTTGTGAATATTTTTGACCTATTTTACCTCCAGGACTCGATAATACAATTTGTCTTACTTGTGCAGCAACAAGTGATGGATGTTCGACGATGACGATGAGTCACATTTCAGCTCTTTTCTCGACTCGTCAAACTCATATGAAAAGATTACCAAGTATTTTTTCTTTTTTTGACTCTTTAAAGAGAATAAAAATGGGGGGGTCCACTTTCAGCTCTTTTCCGACCCTTTAAAAGCAAAAATATGGTCAAGCCCTTGTCATTTCAAACTCGTTAATGGATGCAAAACGTTTTGCACCCAGTGTAATTTTACCCCTTTTTCGGACTGGAAGGCACTATTTACGAAAAAGGTACTCCTTGACTGAAATGGTCAAGTGGTTCTCTCAAGTATTGTTTTCTACCTTTTCGGGCTCAAGAGACAGAAACGTACAAAAAGGGACCATGTGCATTTTCTTTTACGTGTCTTTTTCAAACTCTCTAAACATGAAAAAGATACCGAGTTACACCTTTGTTGGACTCGTTAGACTACTAAACAACATTGGATTCATCACCATGACAAGCATGAGCTTCTCCTTCCTAGGGCCCATTAAACTTATTAGGTGGGATTCATCTTAAGGATGAACTTACAGTGCAAGCATATGTTATCCCATTCAAGCTTGTGATTAAAAGATAATTAGGGTACTCGCCAAAAATGGTGGGGGGGGGGGGGGGGGGGAATTGGAAATCTATTAGTCGTGTTAGCAACTCACTCTTGAACATGAGACTCTTCGCTTCGTGTCAGCTTGGGACATCCCCCTTTATATTGTTGAGCTTCCTGGGTTTGGGCCATTCATTTTTTCCTTCCATTTGATCTCTGCCACATCATTGTGACCACTGATCCCATGGATCCAAAAGCTGCCAAACTTCCAGTTGTGTCGTTGATATGTTCAAGAGTTGTCCTTCTACAGTTACACTTACCTCTGATTCTCTGTATCATCCAAAATCATTTTGCATCCTCTCATCTCAAATCGATGATGTGGGATTCATTATGGTCCTCCTTCGACAAGGTCACTTTCCCTCGACATCAACTCATTATCTGGGAAATTGATCGAGAGACTCCCTTCCAATACCTTAGAGCTTGCATGCCCTAATGGAAAGTTCTTCGCACTCGATGACAAGTTCGCGTGATTGGCTTTTGATCGAGTGATTTCACGAGTGTTCCACTCCAGTTCCTGTATTCACATTTTGTGAACTTTTCTGATAGTACCTTGAGATCCATTGTCATTATTGGTGGTTTCTCTCATGCTTGTTAATAGTTTACATCATTGACTGGTAATCAAGAAACTTTATAGCATTTTCGATGCCAACACATCTATTCACATGCTAGGATATGTACTTTGATCAAGTCATGTTGGAGCACAATACCCTGGAGTCAGATCACAAAAGTCCAGATTGTGAAGAGATGTGACATGGTTATGATGATATGAATGTCTCTTTTAGATGGATGGCTGCGACCATACCTTGGTTTCATTATGATCATCCTTGACGGATGGCTATGCCCATACCTGGATCCATTTACATGATCATTCTCTAGGTGGTTGCGTCCATTCCACAATTCATGTATCAATTGACAAAGATCTTAGTTTATGTATATGTATCTGTACTTCCTTGCAGGTTTTCCAATGGCAGACTAGTTCCCCGCACTGATTTATAAATCATTTCATCCCTCTCTCCGGCTCAGTGTTCATGCTTTAGGGGGCATCTGTTACACAACATTATGTCACTGTCCCTATGCTCCCCATTCTTTGATCCTAGAGGGCCTCTACAATAAGCCCCGCATGCTTTTCCTTCATGGAGAAACTCCCATTATGTCCCTCTTCATTAGCAGATCATTTCCCTTTGGCACCATATCCCCTGAAACTTTTGTTTTGCCCAGTTTACAAGACCAGCACCAATTGCCTTTGTCTCCCCTGCACCGATGTGTAGATATTAGCATTATTCCCTACACCGACTGGTGTGAATAAGCTATGTTCTAGTCCTGTTATGGAAATTCTTTTAAATTAGAGCCAAAGCTTCCAGCTCTAGAAGCACCGTAACAAAAGTCTAGTAAATGGTTTGGCCGAATGGGGTTGAGGATGATAGTTTGGGCTCCTTTCCCGTATAATGATGGGACTACATTGTTATAGACATTTTTGGGCACTACAAACCCAATCATAAATGTCCATAAATAGAGGGATCCTAAGTCCCTAAAAGTGTTGCTTCGCTACCTAAAGGAACAGGGTCAGCTGACTACATCATCTCCCAGAAGTTCTCCACAAACAATTGCTCAGAAATGGTCAAACCTGGACCACACTGAATGCCAAGTGCAGAGGGTGCGATGCATATCACCTTCCCAGTGTAAAGGGTGCGATGCATACTAGATGGCCCCTCTGTAGCGTGTGATGGGCGAGAATGGAGAAATGGCAGGGACAGTTTGCGAAGTGGAAGATCATAGAACCTTCCAGAAACTTCCCCTCTGACACTTGCCTCTCTGATTTTGACCAAGGGTGAGTAAGAGATCATCAATATCCAAGTGGAATCAAGAACTATCAGAGAGAGGACACTAATCAAAATCCCGGAAGCTAACCCACCCCCTCCAATCATCTATATATAGATCCCTCATCACAGAGATCCAAAGGCTGGAATCTTGTATCTTGTAGAGAAGTGTTGTTGGTTTTCTAGTGTAACATCATAGTGTTGGGTGATCTAAGCTTTACTTGAGGTGAAGAAGGGATTTCTTGCTGGAGGATGATGCTGGGTCAGAACAATTGGTTTTAATCCTCTTGCTATTCTTGATATTAATAAAGTTATTCAGGTTTTCCTCCACATTGGTGTATGTTTGATTGTATATGCATTTGTGTGGTTAATACATATCTAGTCCTGTGTTGTTTATGGATATAGATCTCTATTCTTCGATAGTATTATGCTGCTTTGATTCCACAGGTGCTCTCTGAAGCTGCGTAGACAAAGAAGGAGCAGCAAGGATCTATCAAGAAGGAGAGGAACCGAGCAAGGAACCAAGTGCAAGACAAAGGTTGGTGTCCTCTATTCCCCTCTTGTATATTTTTCATAAAGGAAAACAAAAGTAGTTTTAACTTGTCTATTTCTAAGATAGCTACCAGTCTTAGTGGGAATAACAGCTCTAAATGGACACTATTCCCAGTAACAAAATGGTGACTCCGTTGGGGAGAAAATAGATTGTTTGTTAGTCTATTTTTGTTTGTTTTATAAACTTACAGACAGAGCCTAAAGTCAAGCCAGCTAGCCTTCGAACTGCATTTGCTATGCAAGTGCAAAGTAGATCAATGCTACTTCAATCTATCTCTGGGTTTTTTTTATAAATTGAACAATCGATCTGCAAACTCTCTAATTTCCCTAAGTGGTGGCTCTAGTAACCTCCTTAGATCAACCCCTGTGATTTATATTTACTGAACATCACTTACTCGGCCTAAATCCCTGAAATGAACTACAAATTGTGATCAAAGACTGGATAAAAGTCTCACACTAGTACCATCGCACCCTCCCTTCAAGGCAGTCTGTATGCATTGCACTTCCTGTGTGCAGTAGGTGCGCTGCATACTGGATTCCCTGTGTGACAGGTGCAATGGTCAGGGAAGGTTAACTTTACCTTCAAACTTTGGTTTTTCTTCACTCTTTTCAGTTCTATTTAGGAGTTTTGTTGTCTGTGGTCAGTATATCTCTGTCGAAACCCTCTTCCCTTCCATCATTCTGCCTCCATTGTGCAAAGAACTGTAAGTGTTTTTATGTATTGTGCACCATTTCCAATTATCTTTTACAAAGAAGTAGCGTAATCAGACTGTTGTTCCTTGATCTGAAAGTGTTGCAAGTGTCGTTTTCAGTCATAGAAGAGAATCCCATTGTTCTTGATAGTCAATTGTACTGTTACTCTTGTATGTGATTTGAATTATTAATTTTCAAGTGTCGAAAACAATTTTCATTTCGAAATCGCAAAGTGTCGTCCTTATCTTCACTTCATTTTGAAAAAGAAATTTGTTAGTATTGTCACTTTGGAAAATAATTCAAATTTGCATTTAGCGTTCTTCTTGTCATTCATACATTAAGAAGGCTGAAAAAAAATACATGCATGTGCATTTGCATTTGCATTTAGACTGCTTGGTTTGATTTAGGACAGTGCATTAAGTGTGTGCTCTGTGCTCTTTGTTCAAAGACCCTTAGTTCTCTTTCCTTAGTAGCTAGGATTTTCATTGCCAAAAGAAGATTAAACATTTGTTTATCATCTTAGGCTGCATTTTAGGAATTTTATACACATCACGCGATGAACCTGAAAGGAAAATTTTTAAACAAGATCAAATATAAAATAAATTTAATGAATCTAAAAACGCTTTGGAACCTAATGCACAACATCTAGAAGTCTAGGCTAGAGACGTATCCTGGCGTCATAAAACCTGGTAACTGTTGTTTTCACTGTTGGTTGGGTGATTCCTCCACTTTGAGATGACAAGTGCCAATACGGACTTGTGCTCCCACGTACCATCGAGTATATATTGGGAGACCACAATAGGCTATATCATTTATCCTTAGGAAGCCATGTTTGTTGCCCTATCGATCGCAATGCACTGAACACAGCATTCAGGAAGATTGACTGTCGTACCATAAAAAGTATTCTACAGTTATGCAATTGGTTTGGTAATCCCTCTGCCTAGATTTCCAGAGAAGTCTCTTTCATTCCTTTTTAGACTCCTTAAAGGAAAAGGTCCATCTGAGCACTTGTCACTTCAAGCTCATTAAAAATCAAAGGCGACTAGAGTCATCTTTGTTTTTTATCAACTCTTAAAAATTGAAAAAAAAAGTTGTGTCAAAGCGTCTAAAATTCATTTAATTCAGAAACATTTTTCCCTTTTTATTTTGTGTTGATCAAGTAATCCACAATTGTGGAAGAAAGTAAATCAAAACCCCGTCATTTGCAGAGACTTACGAGTCGACCGTCGTTGACTCCAGAAACGAAACCATTCCGAACAAAGTGAACTCGTTTGACCAGATCAAAGTCCCCTAGGTTGCTTGGGGCAAGTACTCCGACATCCTCAGAGACTCCGGTTACTCCGAACATTTCTGGTATCCCTGCCTGTACAGAAGAAATTCTGCAGCAACAAAAGGAAATTACAAATGATCCTAGTGTGATGATAAACACTTCTATTCCTGAACCGGCTCCATCTACAGCTGATTCGGAAGGTGTTACTACCCAAATGTCTGTTGTTGTAGAACCTATATATTCCTCGACACCAGAAATATTTTACGGACCTGACGGTCTACGTCTTCCTCCCGGATTGATTGCCATAGAAGAGATTGCGGGAGATCCTCCAACTAACACTCCAACGCAATTTGGAGTTGGGATCACCCTATATCCTTCTTCATCAGAAGTTATTCTCCCACCATCGGAAGTTCCTGAAGAATCGCTAAGGAATATTTTGGATAGGCTTAATATGTCTGAACAACCATCGACATCTAGGACTATGTCATCCAACACAGCAACTGCAGAAACTCCTGCTGCTACCCCAATAATGTTCATCGGAGTTCCATCTATCCCGAATAGCTCTCAATTGATGGATGGAGTCCATCCAGGGGCTGTTTCGACAGTATGGACTATTCTTGTTTGTTCGTCCAGAATTGTATCTGGAATCTCTTACATTGTGTCTCAACAAATTGATCCTTCACAGTGTCAATTTGGGCAAATCCGTCCTCAAAGGCAAATCATTCCTTTGAGTAATGGATTACCATCATATGGAGGGTCGTATACCCTTTCATTGCCTTCTTCGAAAGGACAACCATGCGAGAGTTCACAACAAAATTTAGGTTATGCTGCAATTACAACTAGCTATTGGGTGCCAATCCTGCCTCAACAACCAAGAGTTGTATACTCAATGCTACAAAGTTTTCCTATGACAAATATCCCCACTACACTGGCTATTGTGGAAATTTCACAAGTAAAAGTGTTACCAGTTGTATGCCAACCTCAGGTTTCTCAGGTTATAATGCAACAACCTCTCGTACCTATGACACGACCGCAATCACCAACTAGTGGAATGACGTAGGTTCAAATGGGGACCATCGCCCCCCATCTTGGTCAAAAATTCAGTACTGGACAACAGCTCATGGCTTCACAACCATGGTTGGCACAATACCAATAACTGCAATTCCAACAAGCTTACCAAGGACATGAGCCACAAGTGTTTGTAAGTAATGGGTAGCCGTATAATCAAAATGGACAATATCAACCATATCATAATGGTTATACCCATCAACCTTACCAAAGTTACCAGCATCAAATGCATTATGCTGGTATGCAAAGACCAACCGCTCAGGCAATTCCATCTTATCCTAGGTATGCTCAGCCAAGCCTGAATCAACAGATGCCTTTTGTGGCAACTTTAGAGTTACCAGATCTAAATCGACTAACGAATGATCCAATTGCCTACGCCCCATGGTGGCTGGCGATTCCGCATAAACTTCCGTCTGATATTCATAAATTTAATGGAAATCCAGGTGAAGACCTATCAAATCATGTGATTACCTTTCATCTGTGGTGTTCATCCAACACCCTCAATGATGATTCGATCAGACTTTGCCTCTTTCAGGGAACGTTAACTGGTCTGGCAGCAAAATGGTATATTGAATTGCCTAGAGCTTCGTTTGATAACTTCAGTACCCTAGCCACAGCCTTTTTAACCCATTTTCAGTTACCCATAAGGTACGAAACAAGAACTGAGTTGCTTACCAATTTCAAACAAATGACAACCACTCACATATCCGATCATATTCGTGAGTGGCGACGTCGTCGTAGAATGGTAAAAACATACGTTCCTAATCAGCTATTGGTTGAATGGTTTATTAAGTCATTATTACCTTCTATTACAGAAGATGTGGCAAAGGGAGGAGTTGTCACTGAAGAGCAAGTCATTTCTTGTGCACAATATCTAGACTTGATCTACACTCAGATTGGCACACTCTATGATAAAATCCCCAATGATCCTAGACCGGAATTTTCCATTCCTCCCCCTCCTAAATCAAACAAAGACTCTCATGTCGGTGATGGCGTGATAGGTACAACAAGCACTAAAACCGTAAAGGCTACATCGAAAAAGGCCCGCACGATTTCAAGTCAAAACGCAAATGAAGAACTTCTAGCCTCGGAAGTAAATGTTTTGCTGACAGAAAAAGGCAAAGAACCCAAGCAACCAGGAGGCAAGAAGAAAAAGAAAGGGAAGAAGAAGAGCCAGGAGGAGTCATCTCCTGAAAAACCTTCTGCAAACCCTTCTAGGGATAAGAAACCAAGAAGTCCATGCCTAATATGTGATGAGGATCACTGGACTAGAGAGTGTCCATATAAATTTGAACTTAGAAAATTCTTCAAGAGTTCAAAAACCTCGGTTGTATTGACTGATCCGTTTCCAAACCCAGGAACAAATCTGGTTCCTAGCGAAAAATGCTTCCCCATCCCAAGTGCTAATGTTGTTGGTTTCAAAGCAACTGAATGATGCTCTCATATCGACAAGGAATAAAGGTTACAGGAATCCACAGATGTCAAACAACAAGGATAATGGTCAACCTAGTAGTTCGACAACAACTTCAATCGAAGTTGTGCCACCTGTTAGCGCTTGGAATTTACCTAGGCTGAGATAGACAAACTCTCAAGGCTACATCAAACCATTTCACCTCGTAGCTAGCCCTACGAGGTATGAGAAGGCTCTCTCGGGTCAAAACTCGATGGATTTTGTCAATAGGATGAGTTGACCAATTAGGAACAAGGATTTTAGGCTAGTAAACTGATATGGGGGATTGGTTTAGAGTTTTTGGATTTTTTGGTGGCAATTGGAGGGAGTGCAATTCAGGGTGCGGGGATTGAGCTCAGTTTTTGCAGGTGATTCCTTGGGGCAAGGTAGGAATCTATGCTGATGCCTTTAGTCTGAAAAAGATGATCAAGGAAGAAAGGAGAAAAACTAAAGAGGGCAAACAATGAATTTTGAATCCTCTCTAGACGGTGGAAAACATAAAATTTAAACAAAATTGAAAGCTGAGCATGGCATGCATGAATTCAGACTTTATCACTTCTTTTGTTTAAACAGCAGCAAGAGATTAAGGAATGAAACACATAAACACACTTACAATAACAGTAGGAAGCACACCATCAACATAATAATCCACAAGAATCCACAATGAAGTCTGCAAAACCCTGGCCTTCCTTTTCCTCAAATTGCAGAAAATACAAGTCAATAATACAATAGCACTTCTCCCTCTAGAGTCCAACCTTCCAACCTCTCAAAATGACTAAGAGAACACATAATATAGGCAAGCTAACCTCTTCCCTTGCCTCTAGGGGTCGAGCTCATCCTTCTAGGAGCAGTTTGAACTAATTCCAAACTAAGCACTAGATAATAGGCAGCTCAACAACTTGCCTCTATTACTTAGCTAACTGATTCATGCATTAATTATTCACTTTTTACATCAAGGAAGATTCTAGAAGAGTAAAGAGAGGAAAAATCTATCAAATTTCCATGAAAATATTACATTTATCCATCATCTACAAGTAAAAATAATCAACCATAGTCAAAACAGTGTTTTTTGACCAAAAAAGTCAATTTTGGCAAAGTTAGCTCTCACATCCGCGCCCCTTGGCTCTCACTTTCGCGCACCTTTGCAGCAACTTTTGAGTGGGTTCCACTGGTCCAAATTAGGTGCAAGATGGCTCATTGGAAATCTTGGTCTGTCTACTTTCCATCCCAAGTGGAATTTCTGGATTTGGAGTTGTTTTGCCCCCTCAAAAACCATTTCTCCCAAGGTCACTTTCTGCAACTCA